>JAODLL010002894.1:0-12078 GCA_026546735.1 Forbesichthys agassizii | reverse complement strand
TTTTGAGGGGACAGCAAATTTACACTGTTCTACAAGCTGTACAATCACTACTTTACATTGCAGAAAATTGTCATTTCGTAAGTCTTGTCACATGAATAGATATGCTCACATATTTGCAAATATGTGAAGGGTGTACTCACTTTTGTGAGATACTGTATATAAATGAATGTGTCTTCTTGATTATTTCTATTTTTCCTACATCTAAATAGTCTATGTGGATAATTGAACTGCTACTAGGCATACTGTATGTTTCCAACTGCACGCTGTGATATTATGTCATCTCTTAAGGTGTCTGACATTTTGAATTGCTCATCATTATTCTCTCTTTACCTTCCCGCTGTGTTAGAGTCTGTGGTGGCAGGCACATTTCTTGTGTAGTAGTGAATTGAGCCCGTCTATACATCTGCCCTAAGCCCAAAAGACACCTTTAGTCTGGATCAAATCCCTTAGCCCCACTTCCTCATCAGTTATGAAGCAAAGCCAGCAACCATCTCAGAGTTGCTGAGGGCTGTCAGCCTAGTCATAGAACCAGGGTTGACATGACAAATCACCTTGACCTAACAATCACCCTCACTTTTTGCTACAAAGAGCCACTTGATCTCAGGCAATCTAATAAACCAATGAGTTTTCACTCATGGGCTATGTGTATGTGATATGGACGGTGTGTGTATATACTGGGGGGGTTTTCTTCATGTTTTCAAACAGTATTCCCCATCACATCTGTGTTGTAGTGGGTACAATGTTTGACTTGGTTGAAAATGGCTGAATGGTTGAATTATGGATCCTAATATGGTCAAATGTGTAGTCTTATGTTAATGTATTTTAGGCATTACGAATGTATAATTGTGTCTGTCAGTAAAACAATTATCATCTTATACACATATACTGTTACGGTAGTTGACCCTAAAGGTAACACGCATATGTTATATACTGTACAGTATGTCATCCCTCAAGCAAAAGCTTACCTCATAATTATCAAGACACACAGACTAGTACTGTACTGTATTGTCTTTGTGTTGATATTCATCTTGTTAATAAATTAATAGAAAATATTTGACAACATATTGACAAATGTGTGCAATAAGTGTGGACATTGTTTGGATTTGGATTGTATAGTTTGTCTATAGTATATGGACTTGGCCTGCATAAGTCACACTTGTCTATTCATAAAAATTGCTATTCTGTTTCTTCCCATTTCCTCAGTTGATGAACAGCATGATGAAGTGGAATTTTACTTGACGTTGCATTTTGGGGACCATATCTCTTGAATCAAAATCTCGCTGATTACAATTTACGATTAAGCGTTTTATCCTTTAAAACTGTGTGTGTACTTAAAACACTGTCCAACCACATAAGACCTGCTAAGTGAATATTGGAGGGATTTGGACCTTTTGAATGGTTTAAAGGTCAGGCATTTGGAGCACTCATCACTCATTCAGCGTAAGCACGAAAAGCTATCCTGGTTCACCGTGCATATTTAGTCAAGAAGATGAGGGAAAGTAGGGTATTTTCAAAAGAGGGATTTGTTGGCTTATGCAGTCATGTTGATCTCATTATACACTCATTTTCTACCACACTGTCATATAGTTTCACATTAAGCTCCTAATGCAGGCTCTAATCTTTACACAACATTTACCTTAGATTAATGTAGAAACTCTTGTTGACATGGGACATCTCAGAATGAGTTCTTATGTGCTTTCTACAGTATCTGCTTCGTTTTCTGTATTTGTAAATTTATAAAAATGAGCCGAATTAGCCGTTCTCTTCCTTCTATGTCATTGAGCAGGCATGCATACATCATTGCACCCTGTAGAAGCCAGCATGCTTGTGCAGCAATGAATCAGGAAGCAAAGTATAGCTGAATCTCTCATCGCAACCAGAAGAGGTGACCACGGCCTAGGATATTTTTACAATGTTGATGTCGCAGACTTTAAAAGGACAGTTAGAGGGTGATTTTCCTTCAATGGCCCCATTTGTTTCCATTATAATCCATGCAGTCGTACAAACAAGAAATGGGAAAACGAGGTTCAGCTCAGAACTGTGTAGAGTTCCGCTCTAACAAGAAAGAGTGGGTTGCACAGACAACATTTCAGGTTGTTTTTGTCTGAAGCTCCAAATGTAATTGAAAGGTCTGCTGTCTGTAGTTGTGTGGGAATCTGTTGCACATTGATATCCAAAGGAAATGAGTGATTTGACAGGAGCTTTTGCTCAGAGCCAATTAAGTGACCTTCACCAAGAGGGTGTGCAGTTCTCCCATGGTGCTCATCACAAGTATGCTGCACCTGCCAGCACATACTCTCTCTCTCTCTCTCCCTCTCTCGTTCTCGCTCTCTCGCTCGCTCGCTCTCTGGCTCACAGCTTCCACAGCTTGCTAGGGATAAGGCCTTAGCCATAGTGCTGTGACGGCAGATGGCAACTGGCTCAAAGAGGTTGGCATGTCATTGGGAAATGTGTTGCGCCCAAGATGTCCTTTTTAATGAAATGATTTTGATCACTGGTGAAATGTGGAAAGTTGAAAATAATGAAAGACTAAAGAAAAGTCTGAAATGTAAGGGTGTGATGTGATATGATAACAATAATTACGCAAAAAATGTCTGGTATTGCCTTCTGGACGGGGATAGTTGTGAGTTAAATTCCAGTCTGACCAGACATGATATACTGAACTTACTCTTACACTAATATTAAATATACTGTATATCCGGAATTACAGTACATAACACCCAATACAAGCACATATTGTCAGACACACATGCGGACACATTTCACACAGATATGTAATTGACATTTATATTATATTAACGTCACTCTATATGACGTTCTGCCACTAGATGTCATACTGAAGCACCAGCATTTCAGACCAAATCAAATTCTTTGTGGGTCGCACGCACACACATGCACTATCAAGCACGCTCGGCTTTATAAACAAGAACAGTGGAGCTCAGGTTACACAAACGCGCACAAACGCGCACACACCTTTATATAGAAATTTTTTGATTTATAATATAAAACAAATAAGAGTTTTCCTGGACTGTGTAGCCATATATCTAAAGCCTAGTTCACACTACATGACTTTAACCCAGTTGTCCGGAGTGTTAACGACATGTCGTTGATGCGTTGCATAACCCGACTGGATATTTAGCAGGTTAAATATCTGGACCTGTCAGAATCCTGTAGTATGTACAGTAGTATGTACAGTAACAATGTTGTGACTGGTTAATGACAGCAGCGATGACCTATACAGTCATGAGAGCGCAAGACAAGGACGAGATGAAAACACTGGGGAGGAGTAACTGCTTCGTAATCATAAATGAACTGCTTGAAGAAACACTTATCCCTTGTCGACTCAACATTTCACATTTTAATTACTTTCAACAATTCTAACCACATAAGTAGTGCGACATTTTGTGATTGAAAGGATATGTTGAGAGATGTATCGGCTCCATGTTAACGATGCGCGACTAGGAACATAAGTCTTCTTTATGAGATATGCTTATTCTATTAGCTCCTGAGACAATTGATCTCAGAGCTCCAGTTTGACATTGTCGCGTGAAACATCTGGTAGCGTGTGACCCACTGTTACCCATCAGTCATGTAGTGTGAATGTCACGACGACTTCAAGAGAGAAACGGTAATATAGTGTGTGCTGCAGAGCGATCTGTCGACTTTGAGCATCGGGTAGCGTTTGCTCGACATAACGTTGAGCATGTGGTAGGCCCTTCAGGTCAGGCTTGGGCGTACCAAGCAACATCAACGATGCCGGTATGGCTGGAGGCAGCTGGTAGATATGTGCACATCTTCCAGCCACTGGAGAGTCATGCACGTATCTTGGCTTTTACCATGTCTGCGCTTGTCTTGGTAAATTAAAGACATGGTTCCAGCTGAACTGTGGCCACACACACACACTACTAGCCCAGTGTCACAGCACATCAACCGGCATGTCCGTGACCCACTGGAAAATGCCCCACTGAAGCCCACTGGTGGGGGTCACCAGGGCCTGCCATGTACCACCACTGCCGTGGTGTCATGCCCACTCCCATGTGGGTTCGGCCCACATTTCCCTGTCAGTCTCAGATGCTCACTGGTTTGACAGCTGCTGGATGTGGGCCAGTCTCTCTGGGTTTGTCTTGTGGCCGTGTTCCCATCTGAAATGCTCATTAGAGAAAGTCTTTTATTAAGTCTCATGTTAAAAGATAGAAATAAAAGGGGAATACATTTTAATTATAAGCAGCACTGCTGAATGTAATACGTTTAAGGAATGAACAACGGACAAGAATTGATTAAAATTGTACTGTAGTGACCATGTATACTGTACATGGATAGAGAAGTTAATACATACCCTGTATGCAATACATAATAGATATACTGTACTATAGGGGCACACAATGTTTCCTGATTAATTAACACTTTCCGGTGTGTTCATGCATTTGCATGAAAAATACAGTAATCAATATTCACTTTTAAAATTCTACAATCTACTGTAACAAATAAGGTAATCTATAAATAAATGAATAAATACAGTATTGCACACTAAATTATATGCATGCATAATCTTGATAGAAATCACATTGGCATTGACCACAATTTATACAATATTGTATTGCTATATTTTCTATTAACTATTTAGAGGTAGAGGATACAATAGCCTACTCAACATTGTCTGTCTTGATGGAAGGCCTCTTCAAGGCCTCCACTGCAGGGAGAAACCACCATATCTTATCCCTGTCTCCTTGTGTATTACTGCGTTAGCGCACATGAATCAGCGAGCCCCTCCCAACATGACAACCACTTACAGTGGTAAACTGACAAGCCTTGACATTTGTTACTCCTTAGAACCAGTAATATAGCCTGGTGTAACCAGACACTAAATTCACTTGGTGAATATGGCCAAGTGTTAACAGTCTTTGCTTACTGGGCATTTTGAAACTATTTTACAGTGCCAATCAGTGTTGCTACAGCTGTTTTGATAGCCTCATCTCTACCACCATTTTGAAACACGCTTGACTTCAACGTCATCTCACTAACCCACGCTGATTGGACCGCCAGCAGGGTGGTTGTGAAAACATAGCTAATGGGAACAGGGCTTCCATACTGTAATCTCAGCAAAACAATTTGATCTGAGAGCAATAGTCGGGCGGAGCTAAGCTACCAGTAATATTCTTTTTATATATTTTTGCTGATGGAATTCTGTAGAAAACAAAAAGTACAATATGTTCAGGTTTTAAATTTAAGAAGCAAAATCTTGAATCCCCAATTGCAGGGCTATTCAACTCTGGTCTGCATGTTATAGATCTCTCCCTGCTCCAACACACCTGATTCTAATGAACAGGCTTCTAACAACCCAAACAACCCACACCTGATTAGAATCAGGTGTGGGTTCTAATCTAAGAATCTAATGTAACATTACTGTAATAAAATCACAGCACAAGGACAATGTATTGCCTGATTAGAATCAGGTGTGTTGGAGCAGGGAGAGATCTATAACATGCAGGTCAGTGGACCTCCAGGACTGTAATTGAATAGCCTTATTGAGATGTATAGTTTATTCTCAATGTATTTTGTGTTCTGTATAATTAATATATTTAACAACATGTAAAATAAAATTAAAAAGGTAATTGAGTATACATGGCAGCCACTAACCAATGGTCTAACCATATAGTTATATGGGTCTAACTCAACTCTTAAGACCAATGGCCTAACACAAAACTTCAGGTACTGTACAGAACAATGGCCAGGCTATTTGAACATTTATACAGCATGCACTTCATTAATGTACTGTATGTTACATGAGGCACTGACTGACCACACTGTTAAGAGCACAACTGTCTATCTGCGAATAAGGCTTAAAGCTCTATTTATATGTCCAATGTTAACCATAACAGGCAGAAAAGCATCAGGACACAAAAAAAGAAAAAAAATTATGAATCGATTTCTATCACTGAAGGTTCATTGACACGCTTGCTTTACCCAGCATGTGTTGATAGCCCAAAGTTAGTGTTGGGATTTCTATTGGTGACAGATGGTAGTCTGATATGCCCAGCGGCAATCGCTCATGCTGCCATTTACACTAATGGCAGTGGAATTGAGAAGGGATACTGGGACAGAAATGTAGTATTACATCTACGTCCCAATCAGTGTTAAGCAACACAACCTGCCACAATAATTATGACAGAACTATGGAGACAATTCTGGCCCTGTTCCTCATACCCACTGCCCACTTTGGCCTTGGCTCGCAAAATCATTGTCATTTCTCTCAACAAAGCAATTTCCATCCTGTATTTTCCCCACTCTGTTGCCCCTGAAGGGAGATAACACCATATGTGCATGCCAACACCCTGTCGGATAGACAAAGTGATTTCTTTATGGAGTGCTTTCTCCAATTTCATATTAGTCACTGTCAGTTTGTTATAACGACTTATGTCTCTAATGACACTCTCTCATCATCTGGGCTCATAACCTGTTGCTAATCCAGGCTGCTGACTGTAGTCTTTATAGAATAAAGTTATAAATGGCCTTGCTTTATCATTGCTTAGACTCATCACATTTTTAATCCTTAAAGTTTATGCTCGCATCGGCAGTTTGGCTAAACAGAGGGGCTGACCACATCTTTAAGCTGCTCTTCGGAAGCTGTGGGGTAATGAGTATAGGCCAATGTCTATCCCTCCCACACACACACCTATGCACGTGTGCATTATTACCACAGCATTGAAACACCAGATGAGCAGATTTATGTGTTAATCTCCCTTTGGATCTGTTACATCGCACTCACCAGCTCTGCACTCCGCTTGCTGTGATGTACAGTACTCCATTGACTTGACAGCAAATAAGTGCTAACAAGATTAGCGGATTACGCTCTATCCGAGGCTTCTACTGAGCGCAGTCATTGCAGTGGTGTCTAAATCCCCTAGAGAGCATTGTGTTCGGCGGAGGGAATTTTTAATTGTTCATTGTTTATTGGATGTCAAAGAAAAACCATGAAGGTTAAATGTGTTATGAGCGCCCCGTGTTGGTGGGGTTTGTGCACCCTCTAAAATGGGCCCAGGTGTTGCCCATTCCACGCTGAATGTCCACCTCTCTCCCCACACACACTACTTATGATTTGTCTGTCCCTTCCGTATTTTCAGTTTCTCTGGATCCCCATTGCCTTGTTGTGTAGTTTGTTTCCGTTGGGCTTGTTCTAGTTTGTTATTATACTTGCATGTAGTTTTCTTATGCTGCTCTGGTCTTATTTAATGAGCCAAGCCAGGGTAGCCATAACATCTGCAATAAACTATATAAAGTACGTGTGTACGTCTGTTGATTGTCTTGATGGCGCTGCTTGTATTACATGCATAGCAGAAAGCCTGTAAAATATTAATTCCGTCCGTCCCATAAAGTGAACCGTCTTTCCCAACCTGCCATGACTCTTCTGCTGTAAGACCCTCTTCCAACTGCCACTGACCCCTCCGCCAGACTCACATGCATGTGAAGAGTCTCCAGAGTGAGAGTTGAGTGGATATCTAAAGTCAAGCATGAATACAGGGGCTGACGGGCCAATTATCAGATGTACCCTTCATTCGGCATCCGACACAGCTTTCAGAATGAGTCAGAGTGGACAGAGATGTATAAATCATCCTATCATATTGGGGCTTTTTGTTAAAAGTCCAAAGTGTTTTACTTATTGTATTAATGTGATGGACATGAGTTTGTACAAAATGCACATAGCCTACAGCATTACACCAACATACACTGTGGACAGCTGAACAACATAAACAACATGCTGGCGGTGCAATTATAACACACAGTATCCAATATTAAACAGTCTGTGTGTTAAGCACAGTCTGTGCTCTTAATCTACTTTACAATTAATACTTATCTCTTTTCTCCATAGGTAAATGTAGCACCAGCATGTATCAGAGCTTTGACCAAGATGCTGTACTGTCCATATTGTCGCAACATTCCCGGACTGAAACCGTGTAACAACTACTGTCACAATGTTATGAGGGGCTGTCTGGCCAACCAAGCAGATCTTGATGCTGAATGGAACCTATTTATTGGTAAGAGAGTGGAAAATGCTGTATAATTCTTGCATGTAGCATGCAATAACATGTTTTGGATAACTTTTTGATCTTTGTGTGTGCCTAAACTATGTCGTGTGTGTGCGTGTGTGTGTGTATGTGCACGCATGCATGTGTGTGTTTGTTTGTCAGTCTGCGTTTGCCCGCTTGAGTTTAAACCTTTGAATGTGCGTGTTACTTCTCCAAGGAAGCATCTTATAGCAGTGGGGATAGCAGGATGCTCTGTGATAGATTCAGGTTTTTTAAAGGATTTTCAGAGACAAAACTGGAATTGTATGTACTGTATGCAACCAGTCCCTCTTTTCCCTGTCTGAAATGTTGTTTTGCAGCTGGTAAAACCCTGGCATAGTGCTTAAAGCTCTCGTCCCTGCTGTTAGAGATTGATAAAGAAGACCAGATCCTAGCCACACACATTTTCTATAGTGTTTCCAGCTGAGCTTGGTGAGTAATATAGCACTTCAGTTAGGCTCTAAGTAGCTGGCTGCTCTAAACCTCCAAGGGGGCACATCCAGTTGGATCCTTTATAGGCCAATGTTTTGTGCGTTAGGTACCACGTTTCACTCTCTCCCACTGTCAATTTATTTAAATATACTATTTTATAGGGCGGTGTTTTCTGCTGTGTTTTTTACTCGTTGTCTCTGAGGACTGTGTGTCAAGCAAAATGCATCTCAAAGCAAGAAAGGGAAGCAGTGAGATGCCATGTTGCTTCTTCTCTCAATGACTGAAGTCTCGAAGCAACACAGGCACTGAGTGAGATGTCTCGCAGCTTTGTGACGTGTGTTTAAAAGTTTTTGTCTTGTTCGTCCTGCGAAGAGGCAAATCTATTGCAGCAAAGGGACATTGTTCTTGACAGTAATGGGAAAAACTGTTGCCGTAGAATGATGAATCTGGTTTTACAAGGGCACCCTTGAGGTATGGAGAATAAGGATTTTTAATTTTTTTGTCGTTTTCATCCAGACTTGGTGTTTCTTCTGAAAGGATGGTGTTGGTTTTGTAATTATGAATGTGCAACCCCCGGGATGTTCACATTCGCCATGAAGGATTCATTTTCTTTAACTGACATTTTCTATTCATTATCTGTTATCAAAGAATTTCATTTAGCATACCGTACACCTCCCAAGAAGTATTGATTTGCCTTTTCAATGCATCACAGATCATATTTTGACATTGAATATAATGCAATGTATAAACCACACCTCAAACTCACACATAAAACATTTTTAGCACTGAATTTGTTATGTTTGTTCCTAAATAATCAGCTGCTCAAGTAGTCTAGGCTTGTTCAAACCCACAGTCGTTCAGGTGGAATTCGACCATCCTATAATATCCTAATTACACATAATTAAAGGTGTAGCATTTATCTCTCTCCTCATGCATTACCTTGTTGTCCTTTTGTTTACAAACATGACGATTTGGCAATTGACAATTACTGTAGAACTTGTTTGTACAGTCTTGACCTTAAGTCAACTTGAACTAATTTAGGTGGACTTGACTACAGCCCTGACTGATTGACATATTGGAATGTAATGTAGTGCAGTTTAATTATCTCTCTCGAAAGTTCACTCCTCAGAATTTGTCAGTGGTGTGTGTCAATGAAAGCACTGTTGGTGAGGCGATTGGCAATACCAATCGCCTGTTTTTCTATCAAGCAACTGTATGTTGCGCTAGGATTATTGAATATATTTAAGCAGTAGCTATATAACTGCTGGAAATTGTAACAAATACTGCTGCCACCAAATACTCCCCAAAGCTATAATGGTATCTTGAGATTAATGTATTCCTGATTTGCAGTATGGAATAAAGTTCATTTCATGCCATCACACAATAGTACTAAATGTTTCACCAATAGCTGTAAATGTTGGGTCTAGCACGGCTAGTATGCTTTACCACACTGAATAAAAACATAATTAACAGTGCTGCATAATGGGTGTTGCATACAGAGCTAAATGGAGATGTGCAATGTGCATTGCATAAAGCCTGCTAGCTCATCACTGTAATACTGTACATACTGTACATGCATGTAGCATACAGTATATACAATGACATGCATACAGCATCCTTAATACAGCTAAACGTCTCATTGTTCGCCTGTGATTGTCAATATTCAGTTTGTGTTTTCTAATCTATATTATTAAATGTTTTACACATAAATGCCCTAATAACAATGTAATGTAGAAACTAAGTATTACTATTCATTCAAATTGTATATTAGTTTCACAATCAAAACACCAAAAGCCAGTGTACATAGTTATTAGTGTAGTTATTTCATTTTTATTCATTAATTTATTTATTTTATATTTTCTTAAAGCACTTTGAGCTGCAACCTTTGTATGACAAACGAATAAATAAAGTGAATCATTATTATTATAAGATAATCTTTCAGGACCAGTGTAAAAATGGTATATCAACGCAACGCGAACATACCGGTCCCTTAATCAACTGTGTGATTTTTGTAGGATCTTCTGTTCAATATTAGCATCCACATTTTCACACAAGTTACTCAGTACTGTATACACACGCATAAATGCATGTGCATGTGCTCCACTGGCCGATAATGTTACAGGGAGAATTCATGGCTCGGCCAGTGACTGACACCAGGCCATCAGTCACCATTCCTGGTGACAAATTCACTGACTTCGGCATCATGGCAGTCACGTCATTATCATTTGTCTTGTCAGCACCTTGTTAAAATACCCCGGAGAGAATGGCAGAGAGGACGCTGCAGTATATGCAGGGAGAGGGCATAGCTTACATGTTATTATGTGTCGCCTTACTATAGCGAACTCTACAATGTCAAAATTGTACAGTACGCCAACATCAAAAACACTACATGTGGGCTACTGTACAAATACATGAGAATATTAGTAAAACTGGTCTAATCAGAATATATTCAACCACATTGCCTATACGCACCAAATTATTGTCTCACAGTTGTTTTGTCGTTCACTTTCCACCGTGAAGTTAAATGCTCTTTTCTTAACCTATTTACATAAATAGGTCCTGCTAATTAAGATTTAGGCGTGTGTCCTCCATTGAGTCCTCTGACACCACGGTGTAAGTGATCCCCATTGATTTTATTTGCTCATTTCTTTTTAATTGCGTGGATTGTATCCCCGTGTAACTAGACCTTCAAGCAACCACTCGTTTCATGAGAATGCAAGCCAATTTTATTCCTCTCCTCTAAGACGGACTGCAGATAATGAAAAAAAAGCAACACCTTGCCAGTACTGTACTTACATCTTCATGGTACAAATATCTTGGCAGGAATCATACGCAAAATAGCCTATGTGCAAAATACAAAATCTCAATGTAATTATGTGGAGACCGTTAAAGGATAAAGACAATTAAATACAACCTAGAATGTCTTGCTTTTCAAACATTTTAAAAGCTCTATCGCAGCGCTCGCTTGATATTCACGAGCTTGAACCTGACAGATACCCTCCCTGCTATTCCACATAATAATGCCACCAGCCACACAAGCAGGCACGGCCACTGACACTGTCAGCCTATTAACTAACAAGATTGTCTCAGTGACATATATGACAGCTACAAACAAGTAAGATGGTTCTTGTGTGCCTGTCAGTCAAATGAAGGATGGATGAGTTACTTAGCCTTGTAAAAAGGCATTCAAATCCTCACCACACCAACATTCAGTCTGTGTGCAATCTAATGACCTTGGCTGGGCAGGATACCAAAACCAAGCCAATCCAAATGCTTGTTCACTCCTCTGTATACAGTATCTGCCCTTTTACATTATTTTTAAAACGATATGTTTTATGAGAAGTCATACGACAAACAGAGTCACTTCATCCTTGTACAGGGGACATGTCTGATGGTTTCATTGTGCTGTAGTGGGTCAGGAAGTGGGCCAGGAAATTTACCCGCCTTCTCTATTCCAGGTTGTGAGCCGTGGCAGTTCTCTCAAAGTTTGAGAGAACTGTCAACGAGTATACTACCGCATACTAATATATTGTATATTGTATACACTATACAGTATACTGTACAATACATACATATATATATA
>JAODLL010002893.1:464-12080 GCA_026546735.1 Forbesichthys agassizii | reverse complement strand
AGCTGTATACACCAGTAGGTATACACCAGTATAGCCATATAGACCAGTAGGTATAGCTGTATACACCAGTAGGTATAGCTGTATACACCAGTATAGCTGTATACACCAGTAGGTATAGCTGTATACACCAGTATAGCCATATACACCAGAAGGTATAGCCGTATACACCAGTAGGTATACACCAGTATAGCCATATACACCAGAAGGTATAGCCGTTTACACCAGTAAGTATACACCAGTATAGCCATATACACCAGAAGGTATAGCCGTATACACCAGTAAGTATACACCAGTATAGCCGTATACTCCAGCAGGTATAGCCGTATACACCAGTAAGTATACACCAGTATAGCCATATACACCAGAAGGTATAGCCGTATACACCAGTAAGTATACACCAGTATAGCCGTATACTCCAGCAGGTATAGCCGTATACACCAGTAAGTATACACCAGTATAGCCGTATACACCAGTAGGTATAGCCATATACACCAGAAGGTATAGCCGTATACACCAGTAAGTATACACCAGTATAGCCGTATACTCCAGTAGGTATAGCCGTATACACCAGTATAGTCATATACACCAGTAGTCTGTCTTGATATGAGCCAGCAATTCCATCTGGCTTGATAACACTTTCTAGTCAACCTGTATAAAGACAACAGGAGGATAACAATATTCAACAAAAATATTCCCTCTGTGGGATCAGTTGTCAGGCTCGTAGCACTGATTGACAACATCAGTCCATATACATCTATGTAGCGCTCAGATTATGGATCCTTGCACTTAGAATTTTCTCCCATTATTGACTGCGCTAGAATGATCAATATTTCACCATGGCAATGGCAGATGTGGAGAGGATTTATGTTCGTTATCTGGGCAGTGTCAGTGATAATTTAACACGCACTGATATGTTTTTATGGACGTTATGGGGCAAGTATGTGGATTCACAGCACTGTTTGAGGAGAAAGTGGTGACGTGGGAGCAAATTGGGATTGAAAATAAAATATTTTTTCTAATGGTTTCAGGGTTTCACCTATCACTATCTCTCTGTGTGTAGGCTACTACTGACCAATAACAGCTTCAGTTAGCTCAGGAAGCCTGCCACCTTCGCGCTATGGGCCTTGACAATGTAAATGGTTCTATTATATACAGTATATTATGATAGCATAATCTATTATGATTTATACATTTAAAGAAAAGAAAATAATAATATACTATTCGGGGTACAAATGAACATTAATGATAAAATACAGTATTAAAGATATAAATATAACATTCTCGAAATAGACCATTATTTAGTCTTAGTCTCAGCCTCTTGCTCATTAGCACTACGTCTCATAAGCAACTCTGCTGAACATCTGCGTCTAATACATATACCAAATGTAAGCACGAAACGGGACGTTCACGATGTAATACTCTTGATTACTATTGGCTGTCAGCATTGTCACTCTTAATTCTCGATTGCACTGTGTACTGCTTTATTTACTAATTTTAAATTAAATAAATATATTTAGCAGTAAACGTAGCCTTGTAATTTGACAGATTTACAAAACCTGTAAACAGCCAGAGTCCAGTTTAATTTTCCAACATATTCCTCATTAAAAGTTCAACGTCCGACTTGGTCATTGAGTTACGTAGTCAACGTGCACGTCAATCAAAATACCTCACTTGTCAAGCAGGGAGGTACTGGCACAGTTAGCTAGTGCTGTGTCCCAGGCCTTACGTATTTAAAGGATGGCTCTACGAGTCTCAGACACACCATATCCACATTGGCATTGGGTGTAGTCACTGTATGTAATGTACTGTACGTGCATGTGAGCGTGTGTGTGTGTGGTGTGTGTGTGTCATGTGTTATAAGGATGGCCTTTTGCATGTACATTCAACACACACACACACACACACACACACACACACACACAGAAACAGCTCTGTGAGCATGTGACATTTCCCAGCGATGTTGTCATAGCGCCGCTGATTGACAGTGGAGGTCATGGCACCGGTCAAAACAAGGACCCCAACAAAGGCAGGCAGTGGCTCAGAGAGGAGGCAAGAGGAGGCTGAATCACACAGCCATTAAACCACAGAGGGCACAGAGGAGACCCATTAGGTGACGTGGATCACTTGGTAAGCCACCTGGTCTATTTATCTCTCCCCCTCACCTACCTGCTTACAACGACGGCTATTCATCCCCCATCATATACTGTATATATACAAATAATTATTTTTACTGTATTAGTTAGTACTTATTTGTTTTTGCATGCATTCTATTATTTTTTATTTGCATTCTCTTTCATGTTGGCTGCTGTAAGGCCAGAATGTGCCTTTGGTATTATGTTACTGTTAAATGTTATCTTGTCATCTAACAATATCATTTCCTGTGTGTGCATGTGTGTGTGTGTGTGTGTGTGCGTGTCATGTAATTTCGTTTTGTCTCGCCGGTGTGTGGTATGGCCGGCAGTGGCCTGCGCGAGGGCATTTAAGGCTGGAGGACACTTTTCAGAAACAGAGGCAGCTCAGCTCTTCTATGAGTTACTGTCTTTATTATGCAAACAAACATTCTAGGTTTCAGAGAAAAACCTGACGAACTGCAATCAAAAAATTGATTTGACAGCAAATCCATCAACACTGCAATAAAAAAAAAAAAACGTTTCATTGCAAATAAAATAAATGTCTATATTAAAAAAAATATTGATGCAAATAAAAACGTTTTGTTTGTGAATCCAAAATGTTTGTTTGCAAATCCAGCTCTTCTGACTACCACTACTGCCTGCAGATATCATGGCACCTGTTGACATCTGCCTCAATGGCCAATGGAAGACCACTCCTATGAAAGTAGAATACAGAGCTTAAGGAGATGACCTTACTGTGAGATCAATTGACAAGTTACCCTGGCGCAAGTCATTCAGCTTACATGAATATACTGTATTACAGTAAAATAGTGCACAAACACACTAGATGCACCATACTTGATCTGAAAGTATTGATTGATTCATTCATTTATGTGTCCTGCCACAAAGGGTCGAACACAATGTGCTTGTTAGAGAAGTGGGAAGGATGTAATTATTTGAATGACGCCTCAGACCAAACAAAACAAATAAATCTAGAATAAGTCTACTATTATTGTGTAAAATAATAGTAGATATTAATAAACACATACAAATGAATAACTATATCATGACACAAAATATTGTGCGTGCGTGTGTGCGTGTGTTTGTATGAGTGTTATTTCACAGAAGAACTTGTGCTACTGAGAGCAAATAACCTTCAGCAGGGCTTGTTTGATGGACAATGGCAACTGTGCCTTGGGCCTGCGACATTACCTCGCCCATGTGCTCACTGTGGCTGCTCCCTGGACACCAGCCCTACTGCTGGAGGTCTCCTGAATCATGGCTGTGTCCATATTGACCCCCAGAGGTAGCAACTGCCGTTTTCTTTCTTTTATCCCCTCTGCCTTCCATCCCACAGACCACACTCATAAAGTCGAAATGTGTGTGTGTGCGTGTGTGTGGGCATGTGTGTGTGTAGGTGTGCATACTATATGTGTGTGTAAGACATGGTATTCGTTGCATGTCACACACAGTGTACAAAATGTCTTGTCGCGTGCCTGCGCATGTGTGTGTAGGTGTGCATACTATATGCGTGTGTAAGACATGATATTTGTTGCATGTCACACACAGTGTACAAATGTCTTGTCGCGTGCCTGCGCATATGTGTGTGTGTGTGCACGCATTTGTCTTTTATCACGTGTGTAGGTGTGCGTATCATGAGTGTGTGTAAGACATATTTGTTGCATGTCACAGATGTGTATAAAAGTCAGTGTATAAAATGTCCTGATGGCTTGTGTGTGTGTGTGTGTGTATATGTGTGTGTGTGTGTGGGTGCATGCACATTTGTCTAATAAAATGACAATAAAATATGACAATAAGCCTTCAAATATGACAGATGCATTTTGAGATTGGCCAACTCAAAGTGGCATTGTGAATAATGCATTCACACATTTGAAATAGTTATTGTTCTCACAAATCTCCATATGAAGTCCTTGAGAACATCTTTCAGTTATAAAGATCAGTGAAGTATGTAATTATCACAGTTCAGAATTACTTTTTATTTTTCATTATTTAATAAAAATGGAAAGGTCAAGGATAAACTAAATCATGCTATTTTTAAATGAGATTTTTATAAATGTTTCGTAGAGCTTCCATACTGTTACGTCCATTATAGTTTACAGTATTGTATATTTAAAAACTATATATGTCTTTAAAAACAGTCAGTTATTTTTAATGAATGCAATGTGTTTGTTTATCTGATTATCATTTGGACAAAGTTGCAGACATAACATAAGTTGTACACGTGACTGCATTGCGATGCATTACTTACATACATGCTATTTTAATATTACATACAATATAAAATACTTATATAATAAAGTGATCCAGAAACCACACATGAATCATATAAATTACAGATAATCTCTGCAATTACACCTAATCAAATGTAATCAAATTAGATAAACAGGTGAACAATGTATTCCCATCACTGCACACAGATGTGATTAGCTGTTCTAAATATTACAATGAGGTAATTACCTTTAAGTGTTATGACTTTTCCTCACCATGCAGAACAAGGATTAGAACGGTGATAGCATCGCTATCAGTGAAGCACAGCTTTTAATGGGGTAACAAATATGACATAAACCGGATACAGATTATCTATGAAATGATTTTGCTTTATTGCATTTGTTTTGTTTGGTATGCTAATTTATACATTTTATATTTCTTATTGGTTTTCTGAGATTATTTTGTTTCTATATTTGTCAGTTTGACAAATATAGAAACAGAATAATAGTATTATATAAGATATACTGTATATATATATATATTCTTGAAACATTATAATGCATGTACTGTACTGTATATTCTTTCATATTTCTAGTACTTCTTTCTTCTACAACATCTACAACGTCTACACTCTAAAACTTAAACTTCATACCAGATACCCATTTATAAATAACAAATTAAATAAATAAATTAGATATGCTCTGGTGGTTTGCAGTTAACAGGAGCTAATGCCTGAAGTCAGTACCCTTGAAAATAAAATCGATACACTGATGTCTTGTGGGAAAACAGTGTCGGGCAGATGTATAGTGCAGCTTCTTCCATAAGACCTGAGCTGCATGTGTGTGGAGGCCCGTCTGAAGTTCAACACCAGGAAGCTTTGGCACTAGAGAATCAGTAGACGCCACCGAAGGAGGTAAAGATATAAAGGCTCGCAAAGACACAAAACCTCATTTATACGTGGAAGAATGGTTCAAGATGGCACCCGAGGATGTTGAGATACGGTAGTAGCAACCAAGTGTAAGACCTTCACAGTGCGCCGACTTTATGACTTCACAGTAGTTGTAATAGCATTAGCAGTTTCAGCACCATTTAATTCACGTGGACATTTTCCATTAATCCTGGAAAGGTTTATTCCCTGGATTGTACTCAGTAAACTGATGGTTTTCCTTCTGCCATTTAGTAGTTAATAAGAGTTAATACTAATATAATATCATTTATTTATATTATATTATATATGTGTCTGCGTGTGTGTATAAATACAACAGCAGAGATGAAAGTACTTTATATTTTAGCCGCTTCATGGGTGTAAAACACACGTTATCCGAGGGGACCTGAAAACACAAAAGACTAAAGGAGAAGAAAGGAAATGACAGCCAGCTCATCCTGGACTATCCCCTTAGAGAAAGCTAAATCTTCCCTCGGCGTATGCCTCTCATTATAGTTTCACCTCCTCTGCTGTGTGGTGGCCGATATCCACAATGTTCCAGAGCTCATTTCACGAACCTCTATGGCCTTTATCACTGCACTCTTTCTAAAGCACGGCATGTTTTTACTGTAACCCTCCTCATGAGAACTATGGATGAACAAGCAGGGTTACACGCCTACTGATTCATATTAGCCTGACGTGATGCAAGGAGACAGATTATCATTATGCTACAAGATCATATATGCTCTTATCTGGGCCTGCAAAATGTAACAACTTATTTTATGTGCTAAAACTAAGCGGGAACCTCTGGTTGCTGAGAAATGAATACAAGTGCTTAAATCTGCAGATCCTTGAATGGCCACGTAAGGCTGGCTGCAGAATGGAGTCAATCTCATAAACTCCAATAATAAAATGTCCAACTTTAAAGTAAAAATAAACATGTTTACGGCCTGGTACAAAAACGTTCTCCCCAATCATATCAATTCTAGAGGGGGTTGATTTTTTTATACAACTCATCAGTTAAAAATATATTAACCTAGTCAGGTACCACAAAGATGGCACACACAACCCAAGCTTTAAACCCGTTCTGGAGAAAGTCTACGTGACGTTTATGTTTACAGTCTATGGCTGAAAGTTGCCGTAGCACCTCATCATAGCGCCTCTGCTCCCCACCGCGCCTCCATCTCCTCCATCTCCTCTCCATCTCCTCTCCTACTTTTGCTCCCTTGTGGCGTCTCGGGAAGCTGCGGCGCGTCTGCGGCAGGGGCTGCTGTCATTCCATCGGCGCGGTAAACGACTGTGAGCGGATACGAAAAAAACGAGAGGCGCCATGATTGCGTCTGTGAAGAGGCCCTCGTATAGTACCGCCGCGATAAGCACAAACACTGACTTGTCTGTGTGTGTGCGTGCACGTGTGTGCGTGCGTTAGCTCCTGAGGGAGTAGAGACACGCTATCTTATCAGCACCCAACACTTGGGCTCTGAAGGAAGAACCATCACACACTCTCTTGGCTTCTACCTGATCTATGGTGATAGCCACACACATGCATCACTGGTGCTCTCTTTTCTATTTACTGTTAGCTTTATTTATTCACACTGTAAATAGCTGGAGTCAAATAACATCAGCATACCTCAGTTGAAATACACCTTGCTAGGAAAACATTCTTTCAAGATGCCCTCGCAGTACATCTCCAGTTCAAAATAGAGAGAAAGATAACAGGCAGGAAATAAAAAGGTATTGGAGCTTGTGATCACTTCCACACAGCCCAGATGTGTGGACGTATTGTTGTAAAATCAGAAACCATAACTGTTTTAGTCCAGTACAGTATGTGAGGCTGTACGTCTGTGCACAAATAGAGCATGTATACAGTTTAAAGTTATTATGGTGTGATGCTGACAATATAATTTAAGGCTTTTGTTTGACTTGTGCAAGGCATAAGTCTAGATAAGTCACATCAGCAATTACCATACATTTAATTTTCTACTAAGAATGATATAAAAAAAAAAAAAAAAAGACAGGCTGAGAGATTGGTTGCTTGAGTCAGCATCCTAATTCTGAATTAAAATTAGGAAAACCAAATAATTACTGTCTTAGAATCAGGCTTTGTTTATTTTATGTGCCTCGGGCAAATTGGAACGCTGCTCCACACTTTGAAAAATGCACACACATGCGTGCGCACGCACGCACACACACACACACACACACACACACACACACACACACACACACACACACACACACACACACACATTTACGTCACTCTGTTATATTCCAGATGTGTGGCACTGTCATAATGTTCTCTTAGAGACACAGTAGGGGATTTGCAGTGCCATGGTGAATGGGAGACAAAATATGTAATAAAATTGATTTGCAGGTGTGCAACAGCCTTTGCTAATAATTACCTGGACACCTACACACTAGAGAGAGAAAGAGGGATGAATTCTGATCCCCTGGCCCAAGGGAGAACCTCAGACTGCAGTGTTTGTGCGTGTGTGTGTGTATGTGTGTGTTTTTCATATTTGCATGCATGCCCTGGATAAACAGTGGATTAGGCAAATTGAGCTATGGAAGCAGCAGAGCTTTGTCATCTCTGTGGACGAGCAACACAAACAGAAGAACATCTAAAAAAAACAATTCTCAGGGATTCATTTGCTTCCTCCACTCTTCGACAGGAGAAGCAGAATATTATGCCCACTAAATGAGGAAGATCTACTGTATAAACAGGATTAATAATTCATTCTCCTTTACAGTGTGTAATATTTGGCCCCCACTGGCTGCAGCAACATGACGTTGTAATGGGGTCATTACCCTCCAACAAAGCTGCGAAAAACATGTTTCACAAACGTGATTATATTGGCCCATGTGAGAGTGGAGACTGTTGCTGTACATAGGCTGCAGCTCGACAGCCCTTCTGAGTGTAGTCTTAGAGTCTGTCTGGGTACGTCTCGGATATGCTGTGATCTTCATGTGACCGTTCTATTTCCAAATCGGTTATGGTTGACCCCATGCTGTCAATCCAACAACAATAGTCAACAGAGCTAGTGCGCTTTGTTTGAGTGTGTACTGTATGTGTGTGTCCATGTTTGTGTGTGTGTGTGTGTGTGTGTGTGTGTGTGTGTGTGTGTGTGTGTGTGTGTGTTTTCCACTCTTTCACTCTATCAATTTGTGTTTTATCACTAGCCATCAGGGCGTAATGCATAAATATTAGAATGCATCATCAGTGTCAGGTTAATTGGTGTGATTTTTTCTCTATTATAGCTGAGTACATTGTTATTTAAATGTTGCATCTACAAGCATACCTCAAACATCTTATTTTATGAATATATAATTTCACTGATGAGAAAAGGATTGAATTTGGCATGCATCTATTAAATTAATCAAGGCTAATTTTAGATATAGAAAATGGAAGAAAGTTAATTCCTATATATTAACTGTATATGTGATATGTAATATAATATTTTCTATATTTCTATATCTTCTATATTTTAATGCAAAGCCCATGATTGATAAATTACAGTGAACTTGATGCTTTTTCCATATGAGACAAGTATCCCTGACTAACTTTGCTTACAGTTGCAAAGAGTGTTTGGGTATTTCTGTTATTCAACCACAGGGTTTTGAGTTAGGCAATTTGGAGCCAACACTTTGCTCTACACTTACAGAAACAATGCATGGTCCTCACATGTGACTACATCCTGTACATTACTTTCCAGCTAACCACCATCCAAAAGGGAGCACCCCTCTGAGAAATGTCTGGGGAGGAGATGACATACGGTACTGCAGAAAGATGGGCATTTATGAACTCCGAACACGGGTTCAACAAAGACAGATGCCGCGCATGTAGTGACAGTTATGGCTCTTTTCACCTTGGACGTGCGGTGTTCACTCACACTGGCCGCGTCTTTAGTGGGTGAGAATCAGCACTTTACCATCCTCAGCCTGTCAAGCATGACGGAAATATAAAACCCTCCACAATCCACCAGAAAGACATGCGTGGTGGAGCCAATAAATTGGACCCCCGGAGTCAAACTGCCCTTTTATCCCTGTGGGTTCCTGCAGAGCATATAGGTCTGAGAACAGGCATTCATATTGACACGTATCACGTGGCAAAACACTTTGTTTGCAGACATCCAGTTACTTTAATTGACTTCAGATCGATAAGGTGTCAATCGGACGAACATCGATGACTGGCAGTTTTGGAATGGAAGTGGAATAGAACCTTTGTGTGTGCGCGTTGCGTTGCATGTGCATGTGCACGTGCACGCCATTGTAAAGCCTTGCAGCAGGCAGAGTGATAGGATTAATGTTTGCGATAATTGGGGTGATAGAGGGCCAGTGCTGCTTCCTTAATGAGAAGTTGGTGCCAAGGACAAGGTGCCCTCTGGCAGATGCCACGCATGAACTATGCTGGTGTTTCACATTCACCATCAACCTACTTAGAGAGCAGAGCATTTAGGCTGCATAGCTGAAGAAGATTTCTGGAGCGGCACTAAAAACCCCATTATGTGCCTCGCTAAGAGAACAGATTTGTCATTTGAGTTCACCATACATGCATTAATGGAGAGCGCTTGTTATTCACGCGTTGGTGAGCCCACGCGAAAACATTTCTCGACGAACAATTTAGGTTTTCAGTTGCTGTGGGGACGTCATTACGGCCTCTCATTGTAATAGTGGTGTGTGAAAAATCACAGCTGCTCTGTATTGAAGCAGGTGTCTGCATGTTGGTTATGATGAGAACTTTTGTTTTGTTTTATAACTTATAAATAGCTTGCCTATTAGGACTTTAACTGAACCCAGCAACTCGCAAAGCAGATGTACAACTTAAGATGTCATAAAAGGTCCTCTGTACAAAGGGCCTCATATATGTATGTTAGCAAGCGCAGCCAGCGACAAAATTACTCCTAAAACGGGCGCTAACACGCTAGTACATGACGCTCAAAGACCATTAAGGCAAGTCTCGCCACTCGCAGCCATCTTTGAAATGGCATTTAGGAAGACTGTATGGCTTACGTCAATGCATTGATTGGTTAAATACAGTAGGTTAACGCTTGGCAGTTATAATGCAGACGATTGCCTCTTTTGGATGATGTTACGTGTTGTTATTTGGATATTTTTTGTGTTTCAGAATTCTCCCATAGAGTTCCATTCAAAATTTAAGTGGCATGTTTCCTCTTATCTATATAGTATCTCTGGTTCAGTTTACTGTAGAGTTTCCCGCTTTCCCTTGCCCAGGGTCAGTGGCTTTTGGTGCATCTCATCAAATTTCCTGCAGGGAAGCCTTGTGGAATTTACATGGTGGCATGTCAGGGATATATACTATATATAGATGTGTGTGCGCTACATATGGGTGTTGTTATCATATGCTCTTCTCTAACTCTGATTCAATATGTTTCACCTCACCGACACACACACACACACACACACAAACCTACCTTTGTCACATGCTGAAATACTTCCGTCTACAGTTTGCTAAAATGGTAAATGGCCTGCATTTATACAGCACTTTTATCCAAAGAGCTTTACATGAGTTGCCGCACATTCACACACTAATGGTGATGTCAGCTATGCAAGGAGACACTTGACCACCGGAAGCAGTTAGGATTAGGTGTCTTGCTCAAGGACACCACGACACTCTTGAGCAGTTAGCGGGGTTCAAACCAGCGCGGTCTTGATAACCTATCACCCCAAGCCCTACCAATGCACCATTTGCCGCCCAATGCTCACAACTTTTCCAGTCTATTCCATCACCCCATCCTCCCTCGTCATGATGGAGTGGAAATGACGGGCAGGACAGGCAATCTATATGGAAATACTATGTGTACCAACATGGGTACTGTACCCAGGAAACTCAAACGGTCTGTTTACGAGCGTAGTCTCAACGTAGAATTCCCCAGAGCAGGATATACGTCGCCTTCCAAGAAATATGTGGCTTTGATTCATTCGTGGTATGGAAAGGAATTTTGCTTAATATATTATTGACTGGCATCTGAATTATTCCATTCTATGTTGCATTATATAAAGCAGTGCTACTGCAATGTAATGTATCTGTGTACCGCGCTGTATGTATGTGTTGAGATAATACCCAGAATGTAAATATAAAAGAGGAATTGTACAGTATTGGGTCAGAAAATTATGAAAGAAACAATATGTTTGTTTGAGACCATAACATGGTCTTTACATTACATTACTGTAAAGTAAAGAAGCATTACACAAGGTTGCCTAGCTATTCACCATTATGGTTAGTACTGTAAGGAAGACAATGAGCTTAGGTTGTCTAGCTATTCACCATTATGGTTAGTACTGTAAGGAAGACAATGAGCTTAGGTTGTCTAGCTATTCACCATTATGGTT
>JAODLL010002892.1:0-12081 GCA_026546735.1 Forbesichthys agassizii | reverse complement strand
CCCCCGCCGCCCCCCCCCCCCCCCCCCCACACACACACGCTCCCCTTCTGCTCGCTCTCTCTCCCACACTGTATGGTACGAGAGGGCCCCCCTAAATCAGCAAACAGAAAAGAACCGCGGCGGTTCTGGCCCTCAACAGCAGGACCACGCTGATATGTGAAGGCTTTAGCGTGTTTAGAGTGTATTCCAGGACCTTGTCTTTCTTTGTGGTGACTATAGCTGCCACGGCCCAGACAGTGTCAGCTATTGCTGTTGCTGGCTCACACGTGCGTGCAGGCTAAATGGATGATGGAGATGCTGGGATGGAAGGAAAGTGTAGAAGGGTAGAAGGGCCCTGGGCCCTGGGGTTGAAGGGGACAGTGTCACAAACAATCTGCTCCGGTTCAGCGATACCAAAGAGAAAGAGAGGAGGGGGACGACACCACCCAGCCATCTTTTTTCTCAGTAGTGCTGCAACAGCCTTTGTTGCCATGACTACGCAAGCCGATGATCTCATAGCTGCTACCATTGAGGGCTGTTTCCTTAAAGAGACAGCTTCCCAAGATAGATGCATACACAGACGCCATGCAAGGACAGGCTATTTTTATTTACCATATCAAATACCTAAAAGCTTGACAAACGTATGTGTTACATTACAACAAACACCCACATACCAAAATCCAAAACGATCATTAATACTATTTTATAATAAGTTAATAAGTATGTTTTTGTTAGGGAATAACCATCGTAAATGCAAATATAATGTATCTGTGATCCCACTTTTGATAGTTTTCACGTCAATGTTTGTTTTTCTATATGAAAACCATTCAAAACACATCAGTTTTGTGATGAAGTCTGACGCAATGCTGATTTTCATCACAATTTCTGTATTCATAACATCTGAAATAACTGCCTGGTACCCTTATTCCAATAACTAGTTAAATATAATAAATATAATAAAATAAATATAATTTGTGATCTTAGCTGGACAGTGGACAGTGGAAAGGCAGGGTTAGTCATTCTCCAAAATGCTTAATTTTGAGCTCAAATCATAACAAACTCCCTCAGAAGACCTGCCCCACACATTGAAACGCATTGCAAAGCCAAATGACATTGTTGTGAGCGGTGTTTGCCACGTTGTTTATGTTATATTGACAAAGCCAGGGCTTTGTAGAAGTACCAGATTATTTTTTCAACACACACAGAGAATGGTAAACTAGCAATATGCGAGGAGATACTGTGACTGTGAATAATAAATCAAACATGGATTATTTTAAATTATTAATATAATTCCAGAGAAATGCAGTGGACATACCATAAATGTCCAGAGGGGTAGGTTTTATTAATCATACAAAATAATATTTCATGCTCTATTTCGCCTGTCCTTGCTGCTCTGAATTGACTGCCCCCTTGTGGAAATGTTCTAGTAACACATGCTTTACACATGTCCGATACAGGCGAAGCCAGGCAGCTAGTTAGTTTTGCCTTGAGTATAGGCACTGCTCTATTAACTAATATGCAACAATTGTTGCTGCTGCATCAACCGTTTCCCACAATTCTCTTCTAAAACCCTCCCTATCCTTCCTATGGGGACCACTGGACATAGCTGGGCATGGGGCGTTTCCTGAACAACTGCTCCACTTTCCTTCCTTCAAAGTCATTTTTATAGCTAATGGTAACAGAAACAAGTTAAGTACTTCTTTGTACTTCTTTCAGGGTGGGGACAAAAAATCCCCATGCCTGTAAAAGTGAAAGGTAATTCGAAGATGACTGCAGTGCACAGCAGAAGTATACATGTATATCAACTGTTATTACCAGGAAATACCAAAATAATAAGGAATATGAAGAATTATGGCATTTAGACTGTAGACATTTAGATTACATAAAGCTAAGAGCAAGAAGAAATATGCATAATTATAATTTATAATGTGGGAAACACAGAAGAGACACCTTGCCCTATACCTTTCAAATGCAGGGGCAAATAACCATTAAAAATATCAAAGTCTGGTGTAAATAGTAATATTTGAAATATGTTAAATAATGCCCCCCGTCTCACAATTTGGCACTAATATAAACACTGTTGGTCTGTTATCCCCTCCTTTGATGTTGAATGTCCATGCACAATAATTTCTTATTACCTATTATCATAGCAATATCATCTATGAATCATCATATATCATATATATGACTATCATATATTTCATATACGGCTAGGATCGCACCGTGATAGGTTAACCATTACAATAAATACAAATCTCTTCGATAATTATGAAAAAAACAAAAACATATAAAGAGGCATCTTCTCATTGGAAATGTGTATGGTGTATGGTACATTATGCAGTCTGGTAAGTTATTAGCTATAAGATAAACATTCCAAAGCTTATCAGTGCATGCTTCATCAGGGCCATGAAAGCTATGTCACCTATGTAGACTGATGAACCAAGCAGCTAGCTAAACTAGCAGCTAGCTAGTTTTGTTCTCGTCATGTAAAAAGTTTGTAATTTAGCATAGACATTTCACTGGTTTTTATAAATGTCTGTTTTGCATCTCAGAGCTGGGTGAAATAACAACCGATGATATATGCCTACATCTTATTGAACTGCCAACCCAACCCAACCACTCAATCCACACCTAAAAGCACGTAGACCTATGCACAAAACACCTGAAGCGCCAAACACCAACTACTGAAGCGCACACTGCAATGCAGCGCGCACGCACACGCACACACACACACACACACACACACACACACACACACACACACACACACACATATTTTGCATTCTTCCAGGTGCACATAGCCTACTATTGCAGGATATGTGCAAGAAATCCTAAACAGTTTTGCACTCGACCAAGTTTTCCATTTTCCCTTATCAATATTGTATTGCATAGTATCTTTATATGACTGTTACAAAACATGCATAGTGCGCTGGGCTACTTAAGATACTGTATCAAAATACCACTGACATGCAGTCAAACAGTCCTTTCAGAAAGATATCGTTGCTTGGTGATTTACAGTTGGCTAATGGATCCTACTGTTCAAGCCTACCTATGGCCTGGATGTTAAAGCCCTCAGGCGGTTTCAGGGTCCTTCTTGTCCATCCGAGTTTAAGGACTTCGAGGTCGTCTTCCTTTCCTTGAATCAACATAACGCACCCATCTAGCAATCCCAGGAAGAAAATCTCAGACATGGCATGCATCACAGTTTTGTTCCAGAATTGCTGCATGTTGGCAGCTTTGAAGTTGGCGAATATTTCGTATCCAGTGTGGTGCGCTAACTTTTCAGAGGGCATGTGTGTAGAGTCCCGATCCCCACACATCCGCGACAGCACTAAAGCTAGGGAATGCGGGGCTATCTTAAAAAACGAATCCATTTACGTTAAAAAAAAAAAAAATCTAAACTATGGTACGTCTAATTTAACGTTGATCGCGTCTGAACTTGTAGCTTAAGTTAAAGGCTATATATAGAGCCAATTAAAAAGCATGTTGCTTCGAACGTCTGTCCTCATTCTTCAATAATATCAAGCCAGTTAAGAAAGGAAAAATATATAAACAATAATAAGTAAGCCTACTGTGCATAACCAACAACCATGAAGATATGTTGTTTTAGAGAGGAAGAGAGACTACCTACACCACCATACCGTCATCTGCAACTGTCAACAGAAATTATTGTAGGATATGGCATGGGAACGATGACTTCATCCTTCCATCGTCGTCGTGCAAAGTCAGGTGGCTAAGTTTTGTAGGCTACAGTACATCTTCATTATCGCGCGATGGCGCAAGATCACTGGTCACTTGTAGAATTAGTTAAATTTGGTTGAATAGGCCAAAATTTGAAATGTATTAAGGGACATTTTAAACTGGGACATAGCCTACTGGCTAATAATATATCGACAGTGCACTTAGCCAATAGCAGACAAGACTCCATGGCTAAAAGGCTAGTCAGAATAAGTGTTAAATCACAGCCTCAATTCTAATGATCTCATAAGGCAGGGCAGGATGGAGATGATCTTAATACTAGCCTATATTTATGTGCTAGGCTATAAAGCTTGTAGTTAACTGGCAATGATAACAAAGTAAGCAGAGGAAAGCATATCTATTATGATGCATGGGAATCTAATAGTTAAATTTGCAAATGTACACACAATCAATTAGTTTTATCCAGACCACAGGAAGAACCATTCAAATTAAATAAGATAAAGCTCTTGGTAGAAATTGTAACATGTCCTATGGTATATCATCAACAACTAGACCAGAGGTCTTCAACGTTTTTAAAGCCAAATAATCTTTGGCTGATAGGGGGTCCTTGTAAAGGTACAGGTAAAGGCACCCGGGGACCTACTCCAGGTAGGGGCCGGTGTCACTGGTCAGATGGCACTGACTGGAGGGTGAACTTAACATGTTTTTAGATAGTGGGGGAAACTGGAGCAAAACCACGCACACAGGGAGAACATGCAAACTCCACACAGAAAGGCCGGGACGGGGATCGAACCCGGGACCTTCTTGCTGTGACTGTGCACCAGCACCGTCTTGCCCCCACGTTGTGCCTTGTTTCTATCACATATTGTATCAAATATTTATTTACCAGGCCAACAATAATGTGTCAGGCGGACTACAGTATAGCGCCATGTATAAAATTCGTACATTAACTAAGCCATTCAAATAATTGTCAGACGGTGGTATTTTCTGACATTTACATTTTTGGAAGAAAACAAGTTTGGGATCAAATAATTTGGAGGATGCCCTGCAGTACCTCTGAGGACTGTTGAAGACCGCTGAACTAAATGGAAACAATGTTTTTAATGCAAATGTACACTGAACAAAATTATAAATGCAACACTTTTATTTCTGCCCCCATTCATCATGAGCTGAACTCAATGATCTAAGACTTTCTCTATGTACAAAAAAGGCCTATTTCTCTCAAATATTGTTCACAAATCTCTAAATCTGTGTTAGCGAGTACTTCTCCATCCACGTGTGGCACATCAAAATGCAGATCAGACAGCATGAGTATTGCACAGGTAGGCTGGCCGCACAATTAAATGCCACACATGAGGTGGATGGATTATCTCGGCAAAAGGAGAAGTGCTCACGAACACAGATTTAGATTAATTTCTAACCGTCAAAAAAAAAAACTCCAGTACACTTATGACTGACAAAATATTTATTTATAGTAGAGTACCTTACACTAAAAAAGTATTTTTGCGCAACTCAGCAGAATAGAAAGCACTGTAAAGTGAAAAGATATGCAACACTGAATTGCAAGTATCACAATAAGTACAATCAAAACATGAAATGCATTTTCTATTCAAGTACGAAAAGATTGTGAAAATATGTCACATTATTTTAACAAGGTGTGTTTCTGGCTCTCATTGATGGGAAAGGCAGTACACATGAAAATACCACGATTTAAGCAGTCCTATGAAGTGAGTGAGGTAAAAGAAATGGTTAGGATCATTGGACAAGCATGGAATACAGCATACTTGTATTATTGACTGTCTATGGACATTCAATAAGGTTCATCTTAATATTAAGTAAACTACTGGAAATAAAACGGAATGACTGTAGTATCCATACATTAGTGCAGTCTTCAGGCCAAACAAAAGGACCTTTACAGTTAGTTAATTGTTATGGGCATCTGAAATGGTACCTAAAATTTGGATTGGTTTTGCATGGTCCGTGGAATATTTTCATCAAAAGCCAGCCAATTGTAATAATAAAATAAATAAATCATACATGCATACTAACAGAACAATATTATTTTTTAAAAATGTTCCCTTTGCAGTTCCAATGCTGGTGAAAAGCAAATAGCCCTTTGCTACTCCAAAAAATTGTCTTGCACCAAGATACTTCCCTGAGTCATGTGTACTGTTTAACACACACAAATATGCATCTACTGCATCACAATACCAGATAAATATTGAATATTATGTTTTCCCCCAAACAGAATATCAGAAAGTTGTACTCTACTAAAACAAAGCACCAACAACAGAAACACCAAACATTTATCCCAGGTCGCTCTTCCTTATATAACACATTAATTTCACGAGGCAAAGAAATATAATCAAGGGGTAAAATACATCTCTTTAGTTAACATTGACACAATGCATGGTATTTGTTTCTTTGCGTCAAAGCCTGGTGCAGTGGAAACAGACTCAAACTCTACTGCCACCTTGTGGTTTACCCGAGTCATGATGTGATGGAGCTCTAGCTCTTTCCCGTATTTCTGAATCATCTCACAAAGTGATTGGATAAACCAGGACCCTGTCATAATGTTCCTCCATGAATAGTAGCCTACAGTAAGAAGGGTAACACAATAATAATTAGCTTCAAGGACCATGAGAAATGACACAAGTTGTATGTGAGTAATGGTGAGAGATAAACCTGGGGCTGTAGAATAAGCATAAAGGAAGTCTGCCTCCACAGGGATCTTTGTTGGACCGTCATCTGGTCCACCGTCTGTTTGAATGCCCCCATCTACATCTGTACCTCGACAAGCCTAATAAACACCACAAACAATGACAGACAAACAAAAGACCATTTGCAGCAATATTAATAATAATAATAATTTGTGTAATTTGTGTGCTTGACATTGCATTAAAGCGAATGACATGGCATAACAAAAACATTCTGCATTTAAAACTGTATGACAACGTAGCGAACGTACATTACAGTTTATTAAAAAACATTTATACAAGCTTTTAACAAGTTTTTTTTAAAGATAAAATTCACAAAAAGCATTCATGCATGTATATGCTGTAACCATAAGTTTAGTCTGGGGGGAAAACACACACAATACACGAGCAAAACATTTTTGTATACCTGGATAAAGAAGAGCTTAGGCTTTCCCACCAATGACTTGCAGCGATCGCCACGGAATAGTGAAGTGAGCCTTTTGAGCTCTATTGAGGCATCAGTCCCAAAGAAAACACCTTCATCACCATGACTTAGCAGAACACACACAAATGAGGCTGAACAACTATGATCTTCTTTGGACACTGAAAAAGAATAATGGAATATAATTGTTACATTTATGTGCTAGCTATAGTGTAGAGAGTAAAGGCGGAGTCAGCGATTGTAAGCGAGTCAGCAAATGAAAGTCAATACACATTTGATCTCTGGCTAACCCTACCTTAAAGTATACAATGCCATGAATACAAATTGCGTTTCATACTTACCAGCAGTTAAAACCTGTTTGATTTGGTCCACAGTTTGGTCATTGAAAATCTTCACTTTATATCCCAAGTTCCCAAACACCTTCATCGTGTTGCCTGCATCAACATCTGTACCATTTCGTTGATTCATACCTCGAGAAGAAAAAATTATTATAATCAAAGATAGAGATTAATATAATGCACTGGTTGTTGAAAAACTATCAGACAGTTGCACATGCATTTTTATATGTATAGATATTAATCTATAAGATATAATATATATAGATTTTAATAGATTTTATCCTTTAGTACACATAAGAAAACTATGCATGATGCCAAATAAAGATTAGGGCTACTCTATATAGTCTTGTCCATACAAGGAAGAAGCAAACTTTTTAGAAATGAAAGCAAATATTTGTATATTGTTCTTTCTTATATCTGCCTGCCTGCTGATGTGTTGGTTGGAGTTTATAGGCCTATTAAATTCATACATTTCAAAACCTATTTGTCCCATAAAATAATTAAATACTAATAATATAATAGGACTATTATTTATATGTGGAAATAAAGCACGTATGTTTAAATGTAACTTCATTCATTACATACGGTTCATTTAATATTGTTTAACGAAATGGATAGGCATACCTGTACGTCTATCGAAGTTCTTGTTGTTGATAATGATACACTTGCCAATGCTGGGGTAGTCAAGGTTGTACCTGAAGCTGTGGGACTGGGGCTTGGCATCCACGTCCATGGGACCAGGAGTACACGAAGATGCATCAGATCTAAAGTAGGACATTCTAATTATTGCCTGAGCAAATAAACGGCAGAGATATCATTAACCTATGATACGTGTCTGTATGAAGAAACAATGGCAGGCAACGCGTGAAAGCAGTGCTGAACAATACGAGTACATACAGTTTTCAATTGCAAATAAGTGTCGCGTTACCGTACTTTAATTAATCGACCTTCGGCTTTTAATTGTGATAAAATAAAGCCTACCGTACCACAAGTTTGTGTGGCTTTACTTACTCCTGCCCATCACCACGCCTTGCATCCGTGCAGTCTCCGCCGACCTGTGCCTGCTTTGTTGACATGCTTTCCGCAACTAAGTCAAATAACCAAATAATAATAACCAAAGTAAACAGATAAGTTATTAAACACGGAATAAAAACGGTATTATTGAGGAAATACGGAAGCCTTTGTCACTTAGCAGCAAACAATAAAGACAAACAAGGTTCACGTCACTTCCCTTGCGTTCAGGATGGTGGAACGTTTGCTACACGTTATGAACGCGAACGGTAGTGAAATGAACAGCAAACACAGGGAGGAGTTATGGGCTGTGAGTTAGAACTACGTTCAAGTGACTTGCATATTATTTATTTACAAGAAAGTAATCAATTGTGCTTCATCGTCGTAGATTGTTTGGTTTCAACTGTACAGCAGCCTACATGCAACCAGAGCATAGCCTACCTGTAGCGCACTACCTCTGTCGGTATAGCATGCATGCAAAATGCAATTCCTGCATTTTATTTCAGAATGAGACAGTATACATTTAAGATTGAAATATTTCACGAAATGTAGTTGTCTAGACTATATGACAAATGGTCACAAATATGCTACACCAGAGGTATAGCCTACGCCTTCACTTTACCATGCAACATGGTAGCTAGCACTAACACTCCATCACGTCCACGCCCTTTTACGCAGGCAACGTCTTTTTGAAAGTAGCTCAAGAACGTGCAGAACGTTTGTAATGTGTTCTGTAACAATGAATACCCTCAAATACACACAAACGTTTAAGTCTCTCAGCAGAAGATAAAGCACTCACTCATAAGTGAAAACATATGCAACTCGGAATTGCTTGTATCACAATAAGTAGACCTGGGTAGTTTACAGAGTTTTTTTCCCCCCCATAAAATACCAACATTTAAAGTCTGAATTTTCAGGAACTGCAAATGTTCACTAGACCTTGCTTATTTTCCCAAAATGTTATGAGCTTTTCTAAAAGTGTATTACATAAATTGTCCTACAGTGTGTATGTTGTTTTTTCTAGTTAAATTATATAGTGTTTCAAAACATACATGCATGATGATTAGATTAATTTAGCCTTCATAAAATAAATTTTAATTACTATTGATGTGATGTCACATTACAGTTTATGCCGTCACACCACAGGACAAGATTTTACAGGGTATAAATATAGTACGCATGAATTTATCATGTGCCTTGAAAACATTTATATTAATGTACTAAAATCATCTCAATATAGAGGAAACAATAATATTTGTCCTTAGTATATAAAATGAACTAAATAAAAAACACATTGTTTGTGAACTATAGACATGTCAATTAACCACTGACTAGGGCTCTATGATATACTTTTTTTAAGGCTGACATGATTTTTGTGGCCAATTTTCTCTCTATTTTACCTATACATTAGAAATAGTCAAACCAACACAATGTCTACACATAACTGGTAGTATATTTTAAATAGTACAAAGGTTGCACAAACAGCCTAATAAATACATTTCCTATTTCCTATATTCAATTGCCTAGATACTGTAGAACAAATTACTTTCATAATAAAATATGATATAAAATGTAACGACTTCATAAAGCACAACAAACCATCAAATATTATTAATATATATGTGCTGACAAAGAAATGGTCAGTTTGTCAAAGTACAAACGCTGATTGATCAATATTGGAGGGGACCGAATGCAAATTCCCTTGCCTAGAAGAAATCCAACAGCAGACTGCAACTCTTGCTCAACCTGAAGTCATATGTTGAATGGTTTAACGCCACATGACAGGAGCATGTTTACATTGGAACCAATCCTGTAACAGTGGAGGGACTTTATGCTAGTGGATGGGACGTTGTGCTAGCTAGACCATGGTTGTGTCAGAAGTGTGGGCTATATTAATTAAACAGCTGGTAGAAGTTAAAAGGCATCAATATGTCATTATCAGAGAAATAGTGAATATCCGCTGTTTTTTGGCCAAAATGATGAAAGTCAACCCCTATTTTGGACACGTTGATCATATATTTTAATTAAAATAATACATTATTTTGAATTAATTCATTAATATAGCAGAAAATAAATAGTCCATGTAAAGATATAATAGTGTAACCTGACACACCAGATGGGTTCTCACTTGGAGAGCTGTCTGTTGAAGCTTTAGAAAGGGCAGGCACTTAAGTAATACTTAAAAAAATACTTGGCAGGTGATTGGACAAACCTGTGAACTAGTGGTGCTGGTTAAAAATCATCATAAATCATCTCTTGCAAAAAAGAAGATTGAAAACATATTACATTGAGAAAAGCCTTTGGTGCCATTCTTTGCTAATATATTCTAATACAACTGATGCTTGCAGCATCTACAATAAAACCTATTATAAACCACCATTGTTGTTTTCGAGTCGCTTTTGCTGTCATAATAACACCCCCGGGTCACGGGGGAAGCAGCTCCAGCACACCCCAAACATCTCTTTCCTGAGCCACATTATCCAGCTGACTGGGGAATCCCGAGGTGTTCCCACGCCAATGTGATCTCTCCACCTAGTCCTGGGTCTTTCCTGAGGCCTCCTCCCAGCTGGACGGGCCTGGTACACCTCCCTAGGGAGGCACCCAGGGGGCATCCTTAGATGCCCGTACCACTCAACTGGTTTCTATTTGACGCAAAGGAGCAATGGCTCTACTCTGAGTTTCTCATGGCTGAGCTTCTCATCATATCTCTAAGGGAGATGCTCGATACCCTTCTGAGAAAACCCATTTCAGCTGCTTGTACCCGTGATTTAGTTATTTCGATCATGACCCACCCTTCATGACCATAGGTGAGGGTAGGAACGAAAATTGCCCCGAAGATCAAGAGCTTTGCCTTCCGGCCCAGCTTTTTATCTCAACGATGTGGTAAAGTGACTGTAATACCGCTGCTCCAATTCTCCGGACAATCACCCGCTTCAATGTTTCTTCAATCACAAACAAGACCCCGAGGTACTTGAAATCCTTCACTTGAGGTAAGGAGTCGTCCCCTACCCGGAGTAGGCACTCCATTGGTTTCCTGCTGTGAACCATGGACTTGGTTCACATGTGAGCATTAACATGGTTCTAATCCTCATCCCAGCCACAAACCGATCCAGTGAGTGCTGGAGGTTACAGACCGATGATGCCATCAGGACCACATCATCTACAAAAAGCAGAAATGAGATCCCCAGGCTACCGAACCGCAACCCCTCCCCACCACGACTACCCATCGATATCCTGTCCATGTTTATCACAAACAGGATTGCCCTGGCGAAGACTAACCCCCACCTGAAACAAGTCTGACTCCGTACACAGCTCTTGCTTTGGACATACAGGGATTGGATTGCCATTAAAATGGACCCCCCTCACACCATACTCCTGCAGCATCTCCTGGGAGACCCGGTCATACGCCTTCTCCAGATCCACAAAGCACATTTAGACCGGAAGGGCATACTCCCAGGCTCCTCTCAAGGATCCTTGCGAGAGCTTGTCTGTTGTTCCATGACCAGCACGGAATACGCATCGTTGTTCTTTAATTTGAGGTTAGACAATTTGCCTTTTTGACTGTAATATTGAATTATAATAATGACATATGTAATTTTAAAGTATCCACTTGTGAAAAGGTATCTATGAACTTGTCTCTCAAGATATCAACAGTACATTTCCAGAATAATCCATCGGATCCATTTAGTTTAGGTTGTCTCAAATGTAGGCAGCATTACTGTATGTCCCTAACAGGAATACTGCAACACATGATTTAACTCAGTTAGATTGACAAAACCTTAGGCTACAAGTGAACTTTTGAGTCATCTTCCAAATTGTACGGGTTCCACTGAAGCATACCCGTTAACACATCTTTTATATATATATATATATATATATATATATATATATATATATATATATATATATATAAACC
>JAODLL010002891.1:0-12081 GCA_026546735.1 Forbesichthys agassizii | reverse complement strand
TGTGTCGACTAGTTTTCACCGCAAGGGGACGCAGGGAAGTGTAGCCCCTGGGTATATTAACGGAGAGTTTTATCTCTAGCTAAGTGTCCAATCTACAATATACACAACGTATTTTCTCGACAATGAGAACCTCTAAATCATTTACAAATACAAACAATTAAGGGAATATATATATATATATATATATATATATATTTTAAATACTTAACGTCCCCAGCGATAAGACCCTCCCGTGGGGTCTCCCTGCAGGGCCCGTACAGTAGAGGACGCTTTAGCTTTCCAAGTGTAGCAAAAGACTTGTCACTTCCCCCGCACATATAGGCACTGTCTACTCCTCGGTCCCTCGCTACCTAAAGGAGGTATCAGGCCTCCCCTCCCTCATGCTGGAACATTTCCCCTATCTTGCTGTCTTTGCTATCGGCAACACTATAAGTTGCGGGTAGCACCCTCCCTCCCAGGTGCCACAACACAACAGTTGTCAGTTCAGGGCAGTCCCTCCCTTGCTGTTTCCTGTCCATTTTTAAATAGTCTCTCAACACAGGTGACAATCATCAGTCAGTCAACAAACTGGGAAACTCTCCCTCCTGTTGCCATACTTCCCTGAAGGAAAGTACTTCCGTGAAGATTCATCACAGTATCTATGGTCCATAAATGTGACTTTCATATAACCAAATTAAATGTTATTTTACACACAATCTAGGTAGAATTGTAAAGTTATGTAATAATGTTTCAACAAAAACATTTTGAAGGATACTGACTGTTTTTAATGCAATGTGCATGAACTGATCTGAGTAAGATAAGTAAGATAGTTTTACTCTAAGAAAAATCACAAAATCACATCCCATACTTGTCTTTCCCACGGCTAAGAAAGGAGGGGTCAAGTGGGGGGTGGAGTGTAAGAATGAATATATGACTACTAATGAGGTGGACCCTAAAAAGAAGATCACAATTTGGGTATGAATTTGGGTGAACACAATAAAGACTTAACAATAGCATCACCTAGCAACTCTTATGAAGTGAGATCCCCTTGAGCTACGAACACAACACAGCCAGCCACCCTGACAAAGGCCAAAAAATACATCTGAAGTGACAGACAGTCTTGTCCTATATGTTTCCATACACGGACATTCATCTTACAACAGAATTTGAATTGTGTCTCAGTGACTGCTGAATGGCAATTTGCTTCCAAACAGAAATAATGGTTTGACACTTTAGTCTAAGGTTTTAAGATAACCATAAATAATAGGAGGATAAACCTTTACAATCCTCATCCTACTACACTATGTTTTACTGTTGTTCTTACCAACTTTTCAAAGCTGTTTCTCAGAGTTAATTTTCCATTAAGAAACTTGAGAAGTGGTGTGTGTTATTTAAAAGACAGTAAGATCAGGAAATAATCAATAATAATTTTAAAGAATGTTAAAAAAAACACACAATTCAACAACAGTACAATTTCCTGCCTCTGACAGTGTGAACTGTTATCAAACACAAAAATAATTTCAGAAATAAGCACATGGGCTACACCAGAAATGCAAATATAGAAATATTTCACCTGACACATTGCTGTTGAGTGTGAACTTCCCAGTTAACAGTAGCATTAAGCAAATACGTAAGTATTTTTTTCAGTTTACTGGTTTGATACACGCAGGTATAAGGCATGGTTAGGTGTTGTTTTCAAGTGTGGTAATTTAAGTGTAGACTTTGAGAAGTGGTTTCTGTTGTCAGTCATCTCTCAAAGGTGTCAGAGGTCAACATCCACTCTAACACACAAGTATGCAAAAGCTTTAATTACAATACAGAGCTCTCCTTTATTCACTCACCAAGCATGCGTCGTGCTGGTGTGAGTGTGAATGCTCCGGGTACCAAAACCTTCCCCCTCCCCTTACTAGTACCCTACTTGTTTGGAGAGTGACAACACAAAGGTACACAACTCAAGGGGTTGTGCTTGCATTTTGAGGGTCAGTGAACAGTCGCCGCAGGACCAACGTCAGGTCTATTACACTGCGCTGTCCCCACACCCCCATTTTACTTGTGGCTCTTGTGCTGTCAGCAAACGGAGGACTGGTGCACCATTGTGAACACCAGGGAGGTTTTGTGTTATGCCAACATATAATGTGACTATTATATTCTACCATTTTCGCAGTAAGGAAACCCAAAACCCTTGTAAAGACATAAGTATATGAAATGCAGACAGTTTTAGTGAATTTTACAATACCAATATATTAATCAAATCAAACTTTAAAATTATATTTTTTCAATATAGTATCCTGTACTGTATATTTTGTTTTATATTGATATGAATGTGAAATACAGAACAATAATAATAATAATAATATAATTATGTCTATGTATTTATTAATGTTCTTCTTAAAACATTAAATGGCATTGGTATATCAAGTCTCTTTTTAACCACGCTTCTTAACCACGCTTTTTTGAACATTATCACCCTTTATGTTATTCATAGCAGATGATAAATGATTATACATTGTACTATTGAGTAACTATTCACTCTTGTTCAGGCTATCGTGAAAAGAACATGTGTCTTTTTTCTATTTTACTATGAACTACAGTATATCTGTCATGCGTGCAACCTTCCTCAACTGGTATTTGGGCAGATATTTCTTGTGATATTTGTGTGAACCATGGCATTCAGTAACAAAAGAAAAACATGCCGCTGCATGCTTTTATCTAACAAAGGGAGGAAATGTTAGAATGCGGTTTAAAACACTGAACATTAGTCATATGAGAAAAAAAAACCTTGTACAGCATTGTCTTGGATGTTGACCTCATATCAGGGCAGATCACCTGTATATAGATGGATTACCACATTTGAATTAGTTTAAGTAGGTTCACTGTTGTTGCCCTCTAGTTCACTGCTATGAAATCATTATCATAAAGGTACACTGCTAAATGTGTGCCTATAGATCTCTCCTTGTGCTTGAACCCAGTATTACAAAAAAATGGATGTACACAGTTGTATTTCAGAACATGGTAACTAATGAGCTGGGAAGACGATATGGGGTTCTCTGGGTACTTTGACGCAGTTGACGATTGCGCCTTTTAAAATGCCTTCGTTGACTTTACTTGTGAATTCTCCTCTTCAGAACAATTAAACAAATACACTAACAATCAATTTTCACCTTTTGTTTTCAACTCCTTGCTGTTCTGTATTAAATGAGTAGCTAACAGGGTGTGTATTAGAGGTCCTAACCTAAAGCACTATAACCCCACTCGTCTGGCAAGTTGAGAAGTGAATGAAGCTTGGTCGAAAGTGAAAAGCTGTTCAGTGAGTTCTATGGCAAATGTAATGTGTGGCGAAAAGGACTAATACAGATGACAGCACACAATCATATGCATGTGTTTATGTGCTCAGCTTGACAGGGTTGTCTTGCAGGCTAACAAAGGGAAGGAAGGAAGCCAAAGCTGAGCTGAATGCCTGGGGGGGGGGGGGGGGTAGCTCCTCCAGTGTGTGTCCTGCAACCTCTCTAGTCTGGGGCTATAGTGACAGCTGGTCTAGCAGGCTCTGCATGGGCCCATTCTCTTCCTGTGAACCACACATACTGGAAGTGTATGCACCCTCACACGCACACACACACAGGATGTTCTGTCTTGTTTACTATTTACATTTCACAGTGGCTGGTCAACCTGGGAGGCCCTATAATGTGATATTAGGCATTACAGCTGATTGCAAGTGCAGTGGTGCTGGTGTGTGTGCACGTGTTTGTTTATGTGTGTAGCCACTAGTCAGCAATAGCATTTTATACTAGACCACAAATATTTAAATGTCCATCCATTCACATGGAATCATACAGCAATAAAATAAATACAAAATCAGCTTTTTGCAAGGATAAAAACAGAAGAGTGTGCAATCCACTCAACAACAGTGTTCATTTAGAGCTAATTACAGAATCTCTGTTCTGTTGCAGCAACTGTTGGGGGAAAATGAAAGCTCTAGTGCAAACTTGGAGTGTGGCCCACAACAGCCAAGGCATTGTTTGGCCAAAAGGACAGCTGTCTTGTTTCAGGTGGACCCATAGTGATCAGGTGACAACAGGAAACAGCTGAAGATATAAACATTTTCCACATTTGTTGTGACTTTATAGTGTAATATATAAAAGCCTATTAGTATACAAACACACTTTTTGACAGTTAAATCTTATATTCATAATGCTTTCTCTTTTTCATTGTGTAATTAAACTTATATGAGAAAAGCCACTTTAACAAGAAAAAACTGCTATATAATATAGAGACCACTAGGAGGCGTATGTGTTTGTGCTTCACTACAATACTTTGTAGGCTATATCTGCACCCATTTGACAGGTGGAAGCCAGTGCTATCAATTAGAAAATGCAAAAAGATTAAAAATGTTTCTAGGAACTTCAAATTACATTACATATTAAGAGCATATTCTAGAACAGTTTTGTAAATTCCTTTAACAGGAATTTCAACCAGTCTACAACAGGAATGTATTTAATTGATATTCTCTACCACATGCATCGCGCTGCTTCCAGATAATAACATTTAGGCTATCATATATAACGCAATATTTTTATTCAAACATATTTTCACATGCACTCTGTGTCCGGGTGAAAATTCCACCCTTTCCAAATTTGCTATACTGTAGCCACATACGAATCTTAACGCATCTTATTGGACAAACTAACTAGATTTATCAGTATTATGAAATGCTGACTACGCTGCTACCGTTCTTATGGGTGCTGTTAGCCTACGTGTGACATTTTTTTATAAATCCATGGCTCAAACTACAACCTGCAACTCGACAAAAACAAATCTTCAACATCCTGACTGATCACGTGACCATTCTAGGAAGCGTAACATGAAACATTCTGAGCGAGTTGAGAGCATTCACCCGTCTGCAGGCACTGTGCCATTCGTCTAATATAGTCGTTCTGTTTTAAGGATCCCTCTGTAAGTAGCCTACAGTTTAATGTCGTATTCAGCTATTATTGCTGTTGAAATGTCTTTGCAATGTGACATTTATTTCAGGTAGGATACTTTTGGGAGATTTTTACAGCAGGTGGACATGATGTGTCACATGCAATCTAACTTAATCGATTTGTATTGAGTAGTCAGGCAGGCACACAATAGGCTATTAGTAAATACACGCATATTTGATAAAGAACCATGCCTATAATATTTTTATAAACATCTTTTAAACAATTACTTAAATGTGTATTCGCACAAATCTTATTGGGTTAAAATAAATGTTATTTTCATTGACATTTTATGCCAGATTGGATATTAGTTGCCATACAGCATTAATGTTTAATAGAAAAGAAGAGGCTGGGTTTTACTAAACGAAACTAGTGTAGCATTCCAATATAGTGTAGCATTCCAATAATTCCTGTAGCCTACTTGAATAGACACAAACATTTTACAGCAGTTATTTTGCCTGTAAGATCCAATTTGAAGATTTTATTTTCATTTAAAGTAATTGTAAAAATCTCAACTTTGAAACTATATTGGTTTATCTAGGACATAGCTTTGACCTTTGGTGTTTGCTTTACTGCTGTGCAAACATGAGCGGGAGAACGGGAATTCCAGATGTTAGGCTACTCCCTGTGATAAGACAAGCCCTTAGAGATATGTTTTTGAAAGATTTCCAGTCTCTTAATGAAATAAAATGTATTATCTAAGCTAAGAGCACAACATAGCCAGCCACCATGACGAAGACCAAAAAATAAATCTGAAGTGACTGACACTGTCTTATCCTATATATGTGTGTGTGTGTGTGTGTGTGTTTATTTATATATATATATATATTATGTGTGTGTGCATATGTATGTGTGTGTGTGTGTGTGTATATATGTATATATATGTGTGTGTGTGTGTGTGTGTATATTGTACATATTTTGAACTAGTTGCCCTTGATCTTTCAGCTTACTGTATTGGGACATTTCTACTGAAGCTGATAATAGGTTTCAATGAGCATGTGGAACTTCGTGGCAGTGTTTCTGCTTCTCGTCACTTGCACCCAGAGGAGCTATGGCAAGGAGAGTGAAAAGACAAAGACATTTGGCCATATTTCAGTTATAATAATAGGAGGCACAGGTGATTTGGCTAAAAAGTACTTATGGCAGGGTTTTTTCCAGCTCTACATCAAACAGGTCAATAGTGGGCATACCTTTTCCTTTTATGGTGGAGGACTGTCACCAGAGGATAAAGCCATTCCAGTCCTATTTGAAATCCTGAAAGGTGTATCCTGTTTGGGGACAGTATCTGTGGAGCACTGTGCCCTGCACAAAGAACAGTTTCTCCACCTGGCACAATACCGGCAGCTGAAGACCACCGAAGACTATCAAGCTCTGGATAAACATATTAAGCAGCAACTTCAAGAAGAGGACATGGTAGAGGCAGGGAGGCTCTTCTACCTTTCAGTACCAGCTTTTGCATATGCAGTAATTGCTGATAAAGTCAATAGCAGTTGTAGACCCACCAGCGCATGGCTGAGGGTAGTACTAGAGAAACCCTTCGGCCATGATTACAGCAGTGCTCAAGCACTAGCAATGCAACTTGGGAGTGCCCTGAAGGAAGAAGAAATGTACAGGATTGACCATTACTTGGGGAAGCAGGTAATTAAGCATTATACAGTATAGTATATCACAAATTAAGTGTGAAACTTCACTGTTAATCTGTGCTGTTTTGGGATTTTTGTTAAAAGGTGGTCTCAAAGATATTGCTATTCAGAGAAATGAACAAGAAGTTTCTGGAACAGATCTGGAACAAACACAACATTGAAAGAATGGAGATTGTATTAAAAGAAACATTGGATGCAAAAGGTTACAATATTGATGCAGTTTTAAACAACTTGATGTATTATTTATCCTATTACAATGTTCTACAACTATCTAGGAAGTAGTAGTTTTTAAGAGGAATTTTAGGATGATTAGATGTGAAACAGGAGTTTTGCTCACTACTCTGGGTTAGATTTTATTGTATCATTTCCATACTAGTATGTAATGACAAGGTTCAGTCTAATCTTAAACAATTACAAATGTGATTTGGTTCTTCCAAAAGGTCGTATTGCTTTCTACAATGAGTATGGGGTTATTAGAGACGTGTTGCAGAACCATTTGACGGAGGTCATGACCCTCTTGACCATGAAGCTGCCCAAAAATATTAGCAGCAGTGCCAACATTCTGAAGAACAAACTTGAGATCTTCAGGGTCATGCACCCCTTGGGCAGAAACCAAGCCGTCATAGGCCAATACCAAACGTACAACACAGAAGTTCAGGAGGAGCTTAACAAAACCAAGAATTACGTCAGTGTCACACCAACATTTGCTGGTAAGTATTATAGTTGTGTTCAAATTGTGCATTTAGTAAAAACTCACTGGTACACGTTTACTGTTTATATTCTGCAATGTGTTATGCTAATATTAAGTTTATTACTTAACAAAAAAATAAATGAACAATTTTGTTTTGTATTTCAGCTGTAATCGCACACATTGATATGACGCAGTATGAGGGCATGCCAATTATTCTGACTTCAGGAAAGGTGTTGGACGAGCGTGTGGGTTATGCTCGCATTGTGTTTAAGAATGACGTCTTCTGTGTTCAGAACCACAACCATATAAACTGCAAGCCCAAACAAATCTTTTTTTTTTTTGGTCACGGTAGTCTTAAAAGTTCAGCAATTCTAGTATCCAAGAATCTTTTCAAGCCGGGTGTAATTGACAGTGACTGGCAAGAAGTGACGGCGAACAACAATATCAACGTTCTCGGCTTGTCTCTTTCAGACTATTACGTGCAAGCACCAAAAATGGATAAAGAAGCTTATGGAGAACTTATTGATCAGATTTTTAATGGGAAGAAAGACAACTTTATCAGTGCTGAAAGCCTCCTGGCTTCCTGGGGTTTATGGACACCCTTGCTCAAAAGTCTGACAAATGCATACCCTCGCATCTACCCTGGTGGTGATGACAATAGCCACCTGTTAGACTTCCATGTGAAAGGCCGGGAGATCAGCTACGTGAGTGAAGCTGTTCTCATCATCTCGCCTGATCGGATGGGGGGTTCAGTGATAGACAATTTCCAGGTGATGCAGGGAAAGTATCGCAATGCTGAAATGGTGTCTGCCTGGGCTGAACAGCTTGTGGAGAAGCTTGCTGAAGATCTTCAGGCAGCAGCTGAGGAAGCTATCGTTGAAGGGGGAACTTTCCACCTAGCCCTCTCTGGAGGTTCCAGTCCTCTGGCTCTGTTCCAGAGGTTGGCTGAGCACCATTTCAGCTTTCCCTGGAGAAATACCCATGTGTGGATGGTGGATGAACGATGCGTGGCCCCCCGAGAGCTCAACTCCAACTTCCACAACGTGCATGAGCAGCTGCTCCAGCATGTGAAGATTCCGTATTACAATATCCACCCCATGCCAGTACAGCTCAACCAGCGGCTGTGCGTGGAGGAGGATGGAGGGGCATTTCTCTATGAGAAAGAGATAACCCAGTTTGTGAACGGCTCCAACTTTCATTATGTACTGTTAGGCATAGGCTATGATGGGCACACTGCCTCCCTGTTCCCTGGAGGTACAGTAGACGGACATGGGGGCGGCCTGGTGATCTTCACGGAGAGTCCTGTTAAACCTCACCAGCGCATGAGTCTAACTCTTACTGCAATTAACCAGGCGCACAAGGTCGCCGTGTTGGTGATGGGGAAGGGCAAACACGACCTTGTCACCCAGATGAGCCGAGTCAAAGATGATGCAAATAAATACCCTGTTACTGGCATTCGTCCTACTAAGGGCAGTTTGGTTTGGTATATAGACTACGATGCACTTTTAGGATAAGCAGTACAGTTCTAAGGTTCTGGTCTTTGCGATGATAATCTTGTAATTGGAACAATTGTAGTCTTGTATACTGGATTTTGACCAAGAATGTATTTACAGGGCTTTATGGATTTTAGTTCCAATAAACAGTAATGGTAAAAATGTACTCTTTATTATAGTGTGACCTGGGACAAATCTTGTGGAAAAAAATATTTAGTTTTACCAGAACAATTGCATGTTAAAGTTCAAGGTCTTACATCTTGCTCAAGGATAAGGATGAAGACCCTTTGCTTGGACGTTCCATCCTGCCCCACCTCCAGTGTGTCCCATCAAAAACAATCATTTTGCAGAGCAGTTTAGTATACTGTAGCTTAGTTTAAAACAAATGTACTTTGTTCTGGTGCAGTATTTAATGTATCTGATAGTCTGGTCAAATTATGAAATCTTGCATAATTTTTGACCTGTCCACATCTTTCTATTTTTGAATGAATCCATCTTTTTTGATGTATCAATATGTCAGACAATTATTGCATTATAGTATGGAAAGTTTTGGGGTCTATAGCTGAACAGAATATAAAAGTTAACTGGAGAAAGTAAATAAAATAAAGAATTCCAATTTTTTTATAAATATATTTTCTTTTTTAGTTGTCTAGTTAATAAACATTCTAAAATGTTTACAGCCAGTCAAAAGACTATTACAACATTCTCAATTATAAATATAGCCGCAAGCGGCAATGATCGGGGTCCAAGCCTAGCCTAAAGTTGAGGACCCTTAAGGAGAAAAGGCTAACAGCAGTTTTTGTAAAGATTTCATCGCAGTAAAGAGATATCACAGAAAAACAGCCAAATATCCAGGCTGCCTCCACACGAAAGCTTTGAACTCAGAGTTGATAAACCGCTACGCCATTGGAGATACTGCATTAAGAGTATTTTTTTCCTTCAAAAAATATAATTGAACTGCATTGAATTGTACAATTCCACCAGTAGATGGCAACATGAGACAATAAAGGGGGACCTGCTCTAAAATGATTTGGCCTTTTGTGAAACATTGAATAAATATTATTTAGATATTTCTTATCTGCCTTTTGCAAAACATTATGACTGTTCCAAAAAAAAGGTTGATGTAGAGATGTAGGATTTTGACATATAATCATGATAAAATGGTTGTAATTAGCAGATATCTAGATAAATTCAGATATATTGTCTTCAGAGCCAACAGACCTGCAAACTATTCTTGAAAAAATGAAAAGCTTATATTTCATTAACAGTTTGAGCGCAATTTTGAAGTTGAAAAAAATGGGTTAACCCTAGCTGGATTCAATCTGACTACCTTCATATCTGCAACTGGCTATTTTATCCACTTGGCCATTGAAGCAACTATGACTGAAATACCAGTTTTTTCTTTTTGTTTTGCAAAACAAAATTGTTAATATCAGAATCTGACATATTCAAAAGTATGGTATGGAGATGCTTTCTACAGAATTCCGTTCGAATCTCAGTTGCAGTCTTGGACGAGTTGTTCAAAATAGGTTTCTTAGACTTCCCTGAGATTACAGGATCACAAACCAGTAAAAAAAAAATAAATAAAAAAAAGACACAGCTGTATTTGAACCATCTACCTTGTGTATTGCAACATTCTATTTTAGCTGCTCAGCCATGGAAACTTTTCAATGTATGTTTGTTTTGTCAAAAAAAAACAAACATTGAATTTCATAGTGTATCAGTGAAAGATATAATATGAATATTATAGGTAATTTGTGAATTGTTTTGATGAGAATCTAACAATTATGATGCCATACATTTCTATTCTAATTAAGATATTGATTGGACATTCAGAGTGAATTATTTAGGCCACTTTAATTTTGTGACCATAACAAAACTTTGACTGAGTAAAATGCTTTAAACATCTTGTGATCAGCCTGGTCTGTAGATGGTATAATCAGGACGGATATCGTCCGTCCTCCTCGGGGAATCAAGCCCCAATCTCCCATGCAGAGAGTGGACGATACTACAAGGCAGGCCAAAAACCCATGGGCCCAAGCCTGCGTCGCCAGAGCATCCTATGAGGTGTCGGAGAGTGAGGTTTAACACTGCTCAGCTACCTGCTGGCCAACGTTACACTGGCACTTTAGGAAATATATGCAAATGGCCAAAGGTATATAAACAAAAATTGTTAGTTATATCTTTAAAGGTTCTTGAGATATCGACAAGTGGCAATTGTAGCGCCCCCTATAAGCAAAATGTTCAATAACTTGAATTATTGTTACCTTTTTAAACGGAGAGGCGCTGTGGCAGTCAGACAGCCTGGTCAAGAGAATTCTCTCTCTGAGCTGGGTCAGTCCAGCTATTCGGGCGCGTCTCCCATGTACCTCTTGCCCAGGCGTGGAACCAATCGGGGCGGGGGTGCAGTTCTAGTCCACGAACGTTCTGAGGCTGGTCGAGGCTTACGCCTTCCCAAACGGCAGATACTGTTTTAACGTGAAACTCAATGGAGATTTCAGAAAGGAATGACTTTTCTTCCGTTAGGCTTGTCTGTGCGTGCAATCTGCTGTCTTCCAAAAGACGAAACCGAATTTCACTGATAAAAGGTCGTTGGGTGTCGCTCTAGACGTGAGAGTTTATAATAGCAGGAACAAAACTTGAAACATGAAAAATATACTTATTCAATAAAGGTAACGTAATTAAAATACTGTTGGTATATACTTTAATAAACAGAAGCTGAATAATTTCAGCCTAAAAATGAATTATTCTTAGGTTTTAGTCGTCGTGGCTTGACCACGAGGTAAGTTCCTTTGTTCTTAAGATACTAGCAAAGTTAACAACACGTAATATGTACACGCAAAAGATTAAAATGGCAAAAGATGACCTGGGCGAAGAGGGGAAGTTTTTTCTCACCTCTTATACTGAAACTTTGGCTCTCTTCAGAGCGCGCGAGATTTAGAGGTGGGTCTCTCCTACTCTACCTGTAATTTTCTTAAACTAATTTCATCATGTCCAACTCGAAATCCTATTATCACATCAAAATCCCAGTACACGTATTATATTCACATTAAAACAGGCTTACCAACAAGACCACACATGAAAATACATTTTCCTGGTTTATGGAATATTCATTCAAAAGTGTTATTACGGGCATATATAATTTAAAAGGGGTTGAAGGGTTCCTTATCTCCAAGTTATAAAGATTCACTATATATATATATATATATTATATATATATATTGTAATGTTTCGTGTTCATAGTCCTGTGTTAGTCTCGTCACTTCATGTTTCCCTTGTATATTGAGCCTGTTTGCCCG
>JAODLL010002887.1:6619-35272 GCA_026546735.1 Forbesichthys agassizii | reverse complement strand
CCCCCCCCCCCCCCCCCCCCCCCCCCCCCCCCCCCCCCCCCCCCCCCCCCCCCCCCCCCCCCCCCCCCCACGTGTTACAGTCTCAAGAAGGATTGGAGTGCAAGGTGCTGCTGTGAACTCTCTGCAAACTCACAGAACAACACAAACAGCCAATCAATGGCTGTCATTTAAAACCCAACTCGGCGTCATTGACTAGATGGCCAGCATATCGGCCCGCGTGTGCACACACACACATAGATAACAGACAGATTAAAGCCTGTGTACATTTTACAGGCACACACAGCTATGTGCACACACGCGCACACACACACACACACACGCACACACGCACGCACACACCATATCTGTGAGAGGAACAAAGAGAACACATACTGCCGTATCGTGTTTCATAGTCTGGCTCTAACAGGGGCTGAAGAGATGAAAGGATTGGCTACAGCCAGCCGGCATGGCACAGCGCTGCTGCCACTTAGCCCCGGAGGTGCACGTGCGTGCGCACGTGTGTGTGTGTGTGTGTGTGTGTGTGTGTGGAGGGTTGTCATGTAAACATCTGTTTCTGTAGACGCTTCTCCGATGTGGTCCAGCTGATGCTCTGTTACCTTGTTAGCATGTTAAAAATGTGTATTTGAGCATGTTAGCTGTGCGTGTGTGTGTGTATGTGTGTTGCAGTCCCTTCCCAAGGTGTACACCCAGACAACACCTCTGGCTAAGCTGCAATAAAAGAAATCGAGCGTCGATAAGGGAGCCATTACGGCGCATGGATCGACGTATCAATCATCCACGCAACATTCATGCGATCTCCACCAAATTATGCAAATCCTAATTATGTCTGGGGAAATTACCATTCTTTATCGGCTAATAGTCGCAATTGTTTGGGGGGTTCCTTTTCCACTGTTTCTAACGCCTCTTTCCCCAATATTTCCATTTTTCACATTCTCATTCAGCTCTAATGATCCCATTTTGCACCGCATACAATGGAATAATAATGGCCTAAGTATGAATAATGAATCGGCGCGAGTCATCGCGTGTTGCGGTTGCGTATAGTGTAAACAGCATGGCTGTTTACATCCTTGTGAGTCATCAAGGAGAGTTCGGAGTCCGCCGTCCGCATCATGCTGATTAATCACCGCGGTTACACGTATGTTAATGATTGGCGTATTTGCATGTATGAAAAGTAATTATGGTTAATGGAGGAGATGGATGGGGCCCTCCATGGACAAATATGCATAACAATGCCTGTAATGTGATTCTTATGATTCATGGTACAGCGACGGTATCTACTTTAAACTCAGCCTTGCCTCAGTAGTGTAGATGAGGCATTGGTGCACTGCGTTTCTTTCCCAACGTAACAAACGCTTTCTTCTTTTACAGACAGAGAATGGAGTTGGGACTTTAAATTGTTAGAAACAATTACCTTAAAAAAATGTCAGCTGGCAGAAAGAAAGTTAAACTTCTACAAAGTCTTTATGATGTATATGGTCTTCACGTCGAGTTCCGTGGAGAAAAAAAACACATATATATATATATATATATGTTTGTTTGTTCGTATACGAGTTTTGTATATCTGAATATTAATTTCCACATGAATATGACATATGGCTTATTAGGAGTGCAACTTTTCTGTATTATAAGATACTGTATTATAGATACAATCTATTTGATGGAACATCCTATCAGTCAAAAGTTGAATCTTTCTTCTTGTTATAGCAGGCTGCAAAAGCATCCAAACCATCGCTGTTTTTAGCAGTGACCCTGGCTTAAGTCACCAATACATCCGTCTCCACAACTTCTACAACCTTCAGCGGTGGCATTACTTGGCTCTGAACCATGAACCCATAAAACCAAAGAGCTGCTTCCCGTCTTCCGTTGAAACAAAACTTGATTCAGTTCACTGGAGGCCTAGAGCACGCTCGTGCGTGTGTGTGTGTGCGTGTGCGCGCTCTCTCTCTAGTGAACAAACCATACTGTAGGAGCCCTTGACACATCTCACATTTATAGACGCATTTTGGTCAATCTGGGGGTCCGACCAGTCCTTTGGCCTGCAGACAGAGGTGGCGGTGGTGGTGATGACGGTGGTGTTCAAGGCGGAGGGGGGGAGGGGGGGGGGGGGGGTCGGGGGTTGGAGGGTGCAGCTAGACAAACACCGATGCGGCGCGTGGGGGTCTTAAATAGCGAGATGGTCTCCGTGAGGAGCTGCAGCCAAGCCTGCTTTGTCTAGCTCCAAAACCAGACCACAGTGTCCTGAAGCCTGGGCTCCTCCCTTATAAACCCCAATATACCCTGCGCTGCCACACACTGCCATTTTGTGATCGACTGTGCGCGTGTGTGCGTGCACGCGCACGTGTCTGCTCGCACGAGTGAACAAAGGCGGGGCCTTAACACATTACCCATTGTGGTCTGCGGTGATCTCAGCGAGAGGGACATCTGCAAAGCATATTTTTATAATTTTTTTATGTCGTGTGCAAACAAGTTAGCTTTGGGCTAGAGACCCCACCCCTGACGACCACATCACGGCAGCAAAGCGTTATAGCTCGGCAAAGACCTGACCTGAGTGGCGAAGCACCACTTCCCCTTTCGCTAATACGGCCCACCGTCCACAACTGACAGGATACAACACACAAAGTAAAACTTGGGTCAGGTTGTGACAAGCAGCGGTCCAAAGCCGCAGGGCTCCAGCACACACGGAGATACACCGTGGAGACAGCGTGAAACAAAACTTGCTCGCAGACACGCCCACACACACACACACACACCCACACACACACATACAATACGTGCCAAACACACACTGATCATTCACTGACCTTGCGATCCGCAGCGATGCTAGCGCTAAGACAAGCGCCTGCTAGCATAACACACACACACACCCATGCAAACCAAGTCGTACAATAAAGAACCCTCTTTTTCCCTGTCTCTAGTCGCATGCTTCGAGACAATACCTACGTGTTGTAAAATAACTCTCGCTGAGAGCTCTGCTATACTGGACACTGTGGAGGAGACAGCGGTACAAGCAATTAACTTATCAACCCCGCAACGTGGATTTATATCTTGGGCATTCTTCTGAGGCGGGGTGGCAGCCAGGCTATTGGCTATATTGTATGCTCTGTCATCTCCTCTCCCAGGTAGATGGGGTGTCCTTGTATTGGGAGCTGCAGCTGTGCTCTGCATGGGGCGGCATGCTGGGGACCAGGAGCCAGTGGACCAGGAGCAATGAGACTACTGGTAGATCACTGGACCAGGGACCGACCAGGAGACCACTTGACTGGGGGACTATTGGTAGATCAAAGGACCAGGGACCAGGGACAATGAGACTACTGGTAGATCACTGGACCAGGGACCAGGAGACCACTTGACTGGGGGACTACTGGTAGATCACTGGACCAGGGACCAGGAGACCACTTTACTGGGGGACTACTGGTAGATCACTGGACCAGGGACCAGGAGACCACTTGACTGGGGGACTACTGGTAGATCACTGGACCAGGGACCAGGAGACCACTTTACTGGGGGACTACTGGTAGATCACTGGACCAGGGACCAGGAGACCACTTGACTGGGGGACTACTGGTAGATCACTGGACCAGGAGGCCACTGGACCGGGAGACTACTGTAGATCATTGGACCAGGAAAAAGGAGCTTACTGGTAGATCACTGGACCAGGAGACCACTGGACCGGGGGACTACTGGTAGATCAAAGGACCAGGGATAAGCTAATAAGGTAATTGTAATGGTTGGAGGGAGGGTAAGCAACTATCAATAAATGCTATGTGTTGACCTTGTTTGCTTAATTATAAAATAAATAAGATGGACAAGAAAGATGTAGTCTAATTGGGTGATGCAAGCTCCTCTTGTGGAAAAATGCCATGCAGTGCATGAACCTGCCGAACCTTCAGAGCCAATGTTCAGATAAATGGTAAACGGACTGCATTTATATAGCGCTTTACATTATTTGCCTCACATTCACCCATTCACACCAATGGTTGTGTCAGTCATGCAAGGAGACATCTGACCACCGGGAGCAGTTGTATAAGGGCTAGATGTCTTGCTTAAGAACACCTCAACACTTGGTGAGAAGTTAGCGGGGTTTGAACCTGCGAGTTCTTTATCACCTATCGCCCCGCTCTACCACTGCGGGCGTTAGTATTCACGCCAGGTGCCATCTTGTGCAAATCGTGTATACTGTACAGTATGTAGCAATGTTTTTAATCAGCAATATTTGAGATATGCATGCCAACGCTTGTCCATTTGATTTTATACTGATACATACTGCTGTTACCCTAATGTAAATGCAGCATGATTGGGTGGATTATGATATTTATATGTGACCTGTCATTCCAAATGCATTATGCAGGCTAATGCTAATCATTCTAAATGCTAATCATTCCTTCCTTCCTCTGCTAATCAGTATCTTCCAGCCACATACTATTACAACATATTATATGGCTCTTACAGCCTTTTCATGCTTTGAATCTGGTGTGACAATTAAGATAATATTTATAATATATGCGCTTGTTAAAGGACAGGGCCAGTGTTATTACCATGCTGTGAATCGAAGTAAACCTTGAATGAATGATACTGTAAGTTAAGGCATTACTCCATGGCTAGGTTGAGGCTCAGGTAAGAAAAAAAAAACATATTACTTACAGTAGACAAACATGTATATTATTTGTTTTGAATATTGTAGTGACTTAACTTAAATGTTAAAGCTAAGGTGCAAAAATGTGTGTTAAATTAACATGTATGTGCTAATATTTTATTAATCTGCAACTTCTCAATAAGGACCAAATTAAATGTTGTCTTTATTGAGATTATTATTTATTGAGATTATGTCAGTGTTGCACGCTATGCAATTTTGATATCTGACAGGTTGAAAGAAATAGTGTTTCACTCCTTACTGAATTTACCATTTTATTACCAGGACAATGTGATAATAGTGGATTGGTAGTAAAGTAATTGTGAACTGTGTTTTAAAAACGCATAAAAAAAAACAATACAAAAAACACTTTATATGTTATATTTATTCTCTTTAAAAGGAAATTAATACATTTTAGGGGATGGAAAAAACATTTCATTTATTGTTTCGTGCTGTTTTAAGAGCAATGTCGTTAAGACCAGAAAAGACATCTTAATGAGTATGACAATGAGTTAGATGAAAAGACATCACGCAGACCTGATCTCCATTCCAAAGTGCACATGTCCTCTGTGTTCTGCAGGCAGCCCTGGCTGTGCCTGGTGCAAAAGCACTTGAGAAAGGTTTGAGACCTGAAGGGTGTTAATTACTTGTCAAGAGCTTGTTAAGATGAGACCTGCGGCTGTAGAAAACCCATATCTCACCAGAAGTACACAAAACTGCACGCACACACACACACACACACAACACAAGCAGTTTTGCACTGAGAGAGAGCAGGTGCACGTTCTATACCCCCCCTTCCCCGCACATGCGCGCGCACACACACACACGTATTTCCCTCCGCCTGTATGCTATGATACACACGCATACAGTCAGACGCTATACTTGAACTCAATAACCACCTTAACACATATTTCCCCTGCCTGCCTCCCTTCCTTCCTCCCCCTCCCTCCCCCCACACATTGCGGGCGTTAGTATTCACGCCAGGTGCCATCTTGTGCAGCCCTGTGTCGGGCCCGCTCCAGCAGCAGGTTGTAATAGGGAGCGTAATAAGCCGCCATGGCCGAGATGACAGGACAGGGTAAATATTTGAACAAAGCCGGATCAATGGAAATCAGGCAGCCTTCGAAACAAGAGGCGGGTGGGAGAGAGAGAATAAATCTCCAGGTAGAGGCGCACATTAAGCCTCGACAAGGACGAAGCAGTCTGTGGCGTGGAAACAACTAACGGAGCTCATTCTTCTTATTTTTTTTTCCTTTTTTTTTTTTTTTCTGTGTCCTGCATCTGTTATTCATTCATGAGGAACAAGATGGCCGCCCTCAGCGAGCCTTTCCTTTTCATTGCGGTTATGATTTATGCTTTCCTTAACTAATCAAGGGTGTGATCATTAGTCAGGGAAAGGCACTGAGGCCAGAGCCTTGGCAGGTCAGTGGAAGGCCGTATGCCCCGTCGAGGCGAGCACCCGCCCCCCCCTTCCCCCTCAGCCCTCCCCCTTCCCGTTGCCGTCTGCTGGTGCGTTCGGGGATAAGAGATGACTAGAGGTACGCCCTCTCACCTTCTCCCTGCGCCCTTTGGAGACATTCATCAGGAGCGGGTGACAGGCAGCTCCTTGGTGGCTTGTGACACACAGAGTGTATTAATAAGCCGGTCGGTGCGTGAGGGTGGGTGGTTAAGGGGATCGGTTGGGGGGGGGAGGGCGACGGTGGGGTCCGGGAGGTGACGGAGAGCGACATCAAAGTGTCTCCAAGTGTGTGCTGCGGCATGTGGCGTTTTATTATTTGTTATTTTTAAAGGCCATCGGCCAAGCACAACACACACACACACACACACACACACACACACACACACACGAGACCCCGCCCCCTGCTCATAACTGCAGAGGAAGTGTGTTTTGTGGGTAGGGAGGGGGAGGAGGAGGCAGGGCGGGGGGCACAAAAGGTCAATCTGCGGAAAAACGTGGTTAGGCTCAGGCCAATCAGATGTCTGCTCGGTGAGCGGCCATGTTGGAACACGATGGTGTTCCTAAGGTGAAAGTGAAGTGGTAGAAGTGGGGGGTGTAAGTCGTAAAGGGGGAGTCTGAGAGGGGGGTTCTGGACGCTGGATCTGTCCCGATCGATGTGATCGCCCCTCAGCAGCTGCTAATTAACGCCATTAATACACAACACGAGCAGGAGGCCATGCGGTTCCCTTCCTCAGGGCTTCCAGGGCAAAAGAGAGAGGCATTTGGGCGAGGTCTGTCGCTGGCCACACTTCAGTCCAGATTCTCATCTGCACATAATTCACTTTCAAAGGGCAGAGGGGTGGGGCGGGGGGGGGGGGGAGGCAGCGCCGAGTGAATCCTTAATTGCGTCGGCCTCTTGTACAACATAGACAAATGTTTATATCTCGGCCCTCTAATGAGAAACCAATAATGGATGCACGAAGGCACTCTGCCCCGGCTGCGCTCCGGCCCCTGCCGACACCCCTCCGACCCAAATGTGCAAACGCACACTGGAGTGGCAGCGAGAAGCAGGACATTTTTTCCTCCTTTTTTTTTTTTTTCCCGGCAAGAGCGTCACCCCATCCATCAATGGCCCTTCGTGCTCCCAGTCATGCGATACTCAACTCTGCTGTTGATGTAGCCATAAATCTGCTTTAATAGAAAGCAACACTGCCGATATTTCTCCATTAGCCGCACTCTGTGGTCAGAGAAAAGGGATGCCTCGAATTGTAAATGGTCGGGATTCTGACAAGGTTTTAAATTACACTGTACATGGATGCATATAAGCAGCGTGCAAAAGGCAACATCGATTTGGTTTTGATAAAGCATGTGGCTCTGGTTATATGGGAGGGACTAACTAGTCAGGCCTGGAAAAGGCCCAGGGCACAGTGCACTGTAGCTTAAGGTCAAAGAACTCAACTGTATATGCATTCATTTAAGTGCTTTATTTTAAATTATGGCTTAAAAGATTACATGTTATAGTTGAAATACTGTGGAGCTGATTTCAATATGTTTGGACATGGCAGGACGCTGGCCTGCTTTACATCCAGTCACCCGCATAACGCAGTAAAATCAACAGTAATTCTTTCAAGATGCCCGTCTGTGTAATACCCCGGTGACTTTTAAGCATCCACATGCAAAATGGACGTCAGGTCCAGGGCGATCAAATGGAGAATAACAAACCACAGAGCACCGAGCCACAGGAGACAATCTCCTCATCTCATCTGTATCTCCCACAATCCAGTGCGGTGGGCTATCGCGGCGCAGCGCCAGTTGTGAGCCCGGCGAGTCTCGGCGCGCGGCCTTATCTTCCAGTTAGCCGGGGTAGGAAGCGGAGGTCATTTCCTCTACCTCCCGGGCGTTGGCAGGAAAAATAAAATGTCTGCATTCAGTCAGCCCTGTTTTATTTCAAATGCCTGCCTTTTAAGAGGCCCCTGTAGGCACGGACGGCAAACTAATCGCTCAAGCCCTCCTCATACGTTCCATCAAATCCCTAAGACCTTCCTCTGATGCGAACCCCAAATCTCCCCGCACACTGCAGACAGCAAATAGGAAACATCCAGACATGCTCTGTGTATAGAGATTATGCCTTAAACCAGCAGAAAGATAGAATGGTAGAGAGTGAGGGAGAGAGATAGAGAGATAAAGTATGATAGCGTATAAGAGAGAGAGAGAGAGAGCGCGATATTAATGCCTTTCCCTCACCTACTCACCCACAGAGCTCAACAGTCCTAAAGCTCTTTTCACTCTGTTCTGGGCATGCTGTCATGCATCTCACACACACACACACACACACACACACACACACACACAGCATGCTTGTTCCAAATCGCACCTACCCATCATCGGCGTCCGAGGCGTGGAGTTTGTTTGACCTTTATTTTATTACTTTTGCACCAGGCAAATTGACTAAAAACATATTCTTTTTTGCAGCAACGGCCTGGGGAGTAGTTACGGGCGAGGAGATTGAACCAATTGAAAACTGGGGATGAGGTAGCCATGATGGTATGAGAGGCAATAAGTTTGGCCAGAACACTGGGGGTTAACGCCCCTACTTCTACGATAAGTGCCAAGGGATCTTACGTGACCACAGAGAGTCAGGACACCGGTTAACGTCCAAAAGATGACACAGGGCGTGCCCTGAGTCATTGGGATTTTATTTATCCTTAGACCAGAAGGATGAGTGCCCCCTACTCCAACATCACTTAGCAAGGAAGGTGTCAACTCCGGGTCTCGAACCTATGTCCTTACGGCTGAGAGTCCAGCACCCAGCCCACTAGACCAGCCAACACCCCCCCTCCATGACGGTGAGTCAGCGTGGTGGAAGGTGGAGGGGCTCAGTGCAGAGCAGAGTCTCAGACAGGCAGCCATGCCCACTGTGATGTGAGACAGGAGGAGTATGATGACGGATGGATGGATGGTGGATCGCAGCCATGGCCGCTGCCGCCTGCAAAGGGCCGCCCCAGCACACCTCCAGCAGATGGATGGGGATGGTGCATGGAGGTGCGAATGCCTCTTCTCTTCTCTCTGTGTGTGTGTGCGTGCGTGCGTGCGTGTTTGTATTTCATGTGTTTCAGTGCGGGGGAGAAGAGGTTGCATAGGTTGTGTTTGGTGATGATGTACTTCAAAGGGGACTTTGAGCTTTCACAAGTGTGTGTGCGTGCATGCGTGTGCGTGTGCACGTGGTTGCGTGTGTGTGCGCATATTTGGAAGAGTAAAACAATGCCGTGACCATATGTTAGATGTTTTCATCTTTGCAAGCAGCTGATATTTTCCCTGTGCCATCTGACCTGTGGCATCTCTGCGTTTCTGCAGCCGTTGCACAACATAGAGGTTTGCCTCCCGCGTGCATCTCAGTCAGTTAATGTGACTGTCCAATTTAATGGAATATCCTTTTTAGTCGATACATAATTATTAATATCACCTTAGTAATATAATAGCAATAAGTGAAATATAAAAAGTAATCAAACTTTTTATTTTTAAGTAAATATAGTTACATTAAATATATATGATTTTATCATTAGAAATAATAATTTTAACTTTTAATACATTGCATATTTTTTAAACTGTATTATGTTTAAAAAGCAAGGAAACCGCAAAGCAAAACGAGAATAATCCGTCCCAGAAATTACCATTCCTGGTGGCATCACCTTTCATCGTATTTGTTCACTTTTCCAAAGCAAACACAAATAACAAACACCACGGGGTGGGTGTTCATGGCGAAGGCAGGGATTCAATTGTGTGTGACGGTGGCAGCGCAGTGATACGACACTTCCCTGACATTTAAACAAACTCGAGGGGGGTCGGAGCGCAGGCCGAGCTTGGAAACAGTGTGCGGCTGGATGAGTGCGATGCGATGCACTTTTGCTTTGTTGCTGACAGCAGAAAGGCTGCTCGCTTAAACGTCACCTTCAACACAATAGTGAGCAGTGTTGTGCTCTGGTATAATACAAATGGGGGGTGGGAGGGGACATCCAAGGAAGAACCTTCCGGAATGAATTGTCAATGATTGGGCTTCACTAGATAGAATAACATGATTAGAATGTAGAAAACAAAGTACTATCTTGGCACCACAACCCTGTATTAACATGTATGTATCCATGTTGTAACCCAGATGGACCAAACAGAAGCATATGTGCAGTCACACACACACACACACGCTCACTCATTCTTCTTGTGAGCGTATGACAGCAAACTAGACTAAAAGCATGTTTCAAATGTTTAGCTTGAAATGCGTCCACACGCCCACCCTCTCCAAAACACGGCGTCATATTGGTTTATTGGCCTCCTGGCTGCTCTGCGTTCCAGCAGGGTGAGGAATGGGGAACAGTGTGCGTTAAGCTACAGCAGGGCGGGCAGCTGACAGCATTAGGCCTCTCGTTGCTCGTCCAGATCAAGGCTGATCTGACCTACCGCAGGCTTTTAAAGGGGACACGCCCACCAAATCTGGTCCAGTGGTTCTCTCAAACGTTGAGTCATTGTGACCGCTTTAAAGCTCTTCATAGCTTGTGAATTCATTATTGGTTCAAGTAGACACCGCAAACACCGGCCAAGATGAAGAAATGTAAACAATTATAAAACCAGAAGTGGATAAAATCTTACATACAAGTTTCTGATGTTATTAAAAGGTACTGTACACTTTTCCATTGGGTTTTAACATCCCCAGAACCTGTTCAACCTACCACAGTCTGTCTCCTTTCCCTAAGTCTTCCCTCCTTGCCCACATCTCCTTTACAGTATGCATCCTTCCCTCGGTTGCCCAGGTAACCTGCGTGTGTCCATCCATCCATCCATGCATCCAGCTAACGGGTGCCCCGTGGCCCACGCTAACACCAGCGGACACTTAACAGGAACACGAGAGCCTCTAGAACATCTCTGTCTCCTGTCTGGGGTCAGTGCCGGGCACACAGGAAGGTGAGGTAAGACAGCTTCACCTTGAAAGGCCACACTTCAGAGCACGGGAGGCCGTGAAAAGCAATTAAAAGTATTGATGGAACCTCAATAGCTCTTAAACAGCGCTGCCAGGCACCTCTGGGCAACTAGCAGACTAATCCCCCCTCCAGTTTCTTTTAACACTCTCTCACTCTAGGCTTCTTTCTCTCTCTCTCTCTCTCTCTCTCTCTCTCTCTCTCTCTCTCTCTCTCTCTCTCTCTCTCTCTCTCTCTCTCTCACTCACTCACTCACTCACTCACTCGCTCTCAAACTTGAGCTAGCCTTGACCATTAGTGGCTGATTGCACAAAGAAGACGGCTTGTGAAAAGTATTTACAGACCGGCTTGCTGGCTGAAGCGAGAATGGTCTTTTTTTTTGGGACCTAAAGAAGCGATAATAACAATGGTACTAATTATTATTGTGGAGCTAATCTTGATGAGCTTGTAAACCTTCTAATAGTACCACTGCCGCCAGCGCAAAACAACTTGTGCTCGCCAAAACAAGACACTAATGTCACTTATGGGCACAGTGAAGTGCGTTGTAGTGAACATTCACCGACACATTCAGTTTGCATTGCAGAAGAGGAGCTGTTAAGGACTAAGTAATATTTAACTCTACTAAACCCAGCAGCCTCCCCTCACCAGAGTTTAAATACACACACAAACCAAATAACCCCATATTCACAGTTTTAAAATGGACTGTATCCAGTCTCAGGATCAACCATGGAAATATATTATTTTACACGGTTGAGAATACATACGTACTACTGTACCAGCAGAGATGACAATAGTCTTTGCAGACACGTCATATGTTTACACGTTACGATATATATTTGTGAGCGACAACGGCAGGCAATGGAGGTTGAAAGGCATTTATCGGGTTCATTGTGTGCTGCATGCGAAGGATTAGGCAAATACAATACAGAATAAATGGTGTAACAAACGTATGGTGTAACTACTATGCTTTATGCTTACTTTGTTTTTTTGTGTTTTTTTTTTGGGGGGGGGGGGGGGGTAACAAACGTTCTACGAGGGGGAGGGGGGCTTTACAGAGGGCAACACTGACCTGAGCACAAGTTGCTTACCCCTGAAAACGTCTGTGATTTACAGTGCGATTTCTCGAGCCGAAGTCTGAATTTACATCGTGGCTTTTGGATTCACGCTTTCCCTGACAGGACCCGATCTGAAGAGTGATAGCACTCCCCCTGCTGGAGAACGCATTCTCGCTCCACAAACATCCATGTGTGTATCAGACCGGAATACAAACGACCTACCTTTGCACTGGTTGGTGTTCTTGTCCAAGATGGCCTTGGTTGACACTATTTTCCCATACCTGAGAAGAAGAAAACAGAAAAGATTGGAAATTAGTGTTTTATTGGCTCCGTCTCTTTGATGTTTTCTGTTATCAGGATTGCTTTTCAAGCAGCAATTTGCATAGTGGCACAAATGTCAAAAGCCACTGAAAAGACATGACTTCCCAGGTTAATAACATTATGAATATGGTCAGCTCCAAATGAATTCAAGGCCCTCTGACATTTGAGAAAGTCACTGAACATCCACCGAAAGGTCTCAAAGGCAAATAAAAAACCCCAGTGAGTGCGCTTTAATGTGATTCACGACGCCGATTGACTTAATTATCTTTTGTTAAATGTGGGGTAGCTTTACCTGAAAAATCGATTTCATGTTCTGAAATTTCATGGCTCAAACTCCAACAACAGTACAGCGAGACAGCGACATGATGAGATAACAATATTCAACCAAATTATTGGGTAATAATCCGGCAAATAACAGCTTGACAATGTCTCTGATAACCCCGACATCCTTGTGCAATTAACTTACAGCTGAAGGAATAAACACATTACAAATATCTACTTCGTCTACCTATTAATCAAAAGACTGCACTTCTATCTGCAGTGGAAGAAATACATTTGGCATTGCTGCACTGCGTGTGTGTACACAGTGCGCGTGTGTGTGTGTGTGTGTGCGCACACTTGTACTGCAATTGCATGCAAGCGTGCATCAACCTGCATGTTAATGCGTACATAAACATGTGTGCCTCTTCTTTGCCAGCTGCATATGGGCAATTGTGTGCGCTTCACTGTCTGTGTGTTTGAGTGCTTGCGTCCCCTGTGTGGGGAAAGAACACAGAGGACTCTGCAAACCACAGACACACACTCATGCACGCACGCACGCACGCACGCACAGTAAGCTGAAGCAGTGGTGCATCATGGCCCATATTTCAACAGCAGGGGATAATTGTACCATTTCTCAATGTGCGCTGGAGACTCTATTTACTGCACGCTGCGCCACACTGCGGTGGGGGCGGAGGGAGAATGAACTGATGGTCTCAGAGAGGAAAACTACCAGCTGACACATGTCCACGCACGCACACGCACGCACGCAGCCTGTATGCAAACACGTTCGGATTAACAACATAGCGCACAAATACCAAAACACATGTATGCAGTGCTACAGTACAGACAGAAAAAAACATGTGCGCACACGCACACACACACACTGTAGACACGCGCAATGCAAATAGCCACACACACACACAACGCAGACACACGACAGTAGCAGCTAATCAGCAGATATTTCTCCTCCCTGTATCAAGGGGCTATTTTAGCAATAGGGAAGCATAATCTGCCGTGGTGGAATAGGGCCGGCGTGTGATTTTTGATCACACCGACACACTCCAGACAAGTGCGGAGAATTAAAGTTGAGCAGCGAGCGCTCATTTGATTACAGAGCATGCAGTGCCGGGCTAGGTCATAGCAATATCAGTGGGGATGGACTCCACGGCAACTGGAGTGTTAACGGCAGCCGAGAAGAAGTTATTTAGCTAATGTTTATTTTAATTATTCACACCATAAGGTGTGCATCCATGTACCTGAGTGAACCAGTCGAAAAGCTTGAGAGTGATTTTTGGCGTAAATAGGAGAAGAGTTCTCATTAAAAACCCTTTTATTTATTTATTTATTTTATTTTTTTACTTTGTTTGGACTCCGTATGGGAAGGGAGGCCGTCGGTTTTACGTGCCAACTCATCAGAGCTCGCCTCATTAAATGTTAAACATGGTCCATCAATGCATCCCCGCTGTCCCTGGTCCAAAAATACCCTACAAAGACGTGAAACGACAAGGAGGCAGCCGACATGCACGCTGGAAATGGACGGCTGGTGTGACCTGTGTGTGTGTGTGTATGCGTGTGTGTGAGCCTGTGTGTGTGTGTGTGTGTGTGTGTGTGTGACCCTGCTGAAGGCGATGATGCATTGCTGCCGGGCATGCCTTCAGGGGGGAGGGCTTAACACTGCCATGGCGATGCCCGGCTGGTCTCCCACTAATCCCGTTTCAGTCACTCCTTCGGGCTCTTATCTCTGGCTCTGCTGTCCCGAACTCCCCTTCTCAGTCGTCGTCCCCCCCCCCTCCCCCACACACACACACACACCATATTCACCCCCTCGACATCCCCTCCACTCTAATAGGAATCCCATGGCCATCATTTCGACGCCATATCCAATCAACCGCAAGGAATGCAGACTGCAGAAATGAAACCGCCTGTTTCAGAAGAAGAAGGAGAAAAAAAAAGAAGAGGTATCTTTATTAGCTGTTTTAGGCTGATGGAAATGTACAAATTGCGGAGACTGTAAAACATGTCATTCGTTTGACAGCTGTCCGGGCACCAAAAACACAGATAAAAAATTAGGCTGGGCCCGAAGCTTTATTTCGTTTCACAGAAGATTGACGAGAGAGAGAGAGAGAGAGAGAGAGAGAGAGAGAGAGAGAGAGAGAGATTTGTTTCAACTTTGAAATGGTGTATGGTGGTACATAAAGAGATTGAATGGTTGCATTTACATGTAAGACATGTAGGGATGCACCGATTTGGATATTCTTGGCCGATACCGTTTGCCGATAATTCAGTCTGCAATATCGGCCGAAACAGATACTGTTTTTATACTATTTAGATATATTATTCATCAATGCTTGGCTCCCGAAACATTTTTACTCACTGTGAACTAATTTTTCACTCCACCTGCAAGTCCTGCACCTATATGTAAACAGAACAAGTATGGCTAATAGATTTTTGTGTTCAAAAATGTGTTTTGTGAAGTATAATAACAGTTATGTCATAACTCAAAATATTAATAAATGTGAGATGCATTCCTTTGAAAAATTATTTTACAAAAATATTTTAAACATTGAGTATATACACAACATAGTTGAAAGTTCCCAGAAGTGTTAGCAATATTGATAAAAGTATGGGGAAATGCTATAGATTTGACTAAAACCTGGCAACCTGTGGGTTGTTATTGTCATGGTACTTATGGTCCGAGCTGACTGATTCATGGATCACTGAACATGGTTTACATGATTATGTATTCTAATCGGGCCTGGTGTTTACATGTGCTGTCACAATTTATCGGCATAGATGCACATTGTAATGTGTCCCGGTAGCAAAAAGTCTAAAACCGGCTAGACTATAGTTGTAGGCTAGTCTTTGGGAGAGCGAGGCTATTTGTGAGACTGGTGGAGCGATTTACGGCTCCAGGTGAATTCACCGTACTAACGTCCATTCACCCTATCGCCTCGTCTCCAATCAATATGGCAACAACAGTAGCCGGGGTAATACGCAGAAGAGCGCAACCGGGAGAATAATAGGGTTTTACCATTTATATAGTAGAATTATTCTTTTAATCGTGTTAAGGAACGGGTTATACTACTACCCCTCTACTTCGGAATGCAATTTCAATCGGGTTGGGCCTTTCTCTTCCGATTCCAATCGGAATAATACGGTCCATGTAAACACAGCTAGTGTAGAAGGGCACATCTCCACCCGTTGATATTTGGAATTACATATTCCGTTTGGTCGTAAAGGAATTCGAAGGAATAGGCTTCTCCAAAAAATGATAATGCATAATAATAATTAATCCTCAAATAATTGAATGCAAAGAGTTATCTGTAATATTGTTCTGATGTAATGGATGAATAGATACATTGGATCATATAATACAATTTAAATACAACAGCCATTTTTAAGCCATTTAAAAACACAGTGACCAAAATGAATAGTTCATCCTTAAGGCAAGACTGACGGTAGGGACGCTATATTTGGATGTATCACTTCATTGCAATGCAGAATACTCAATCCAACAGCAATGTGAAGGGACAGATAGAACTACTTATGCCATAGCGCCCAGGTGAGCCTATAGCTTTTCTACGCCAAGGGTTTCATGGGTTCGGTCTTTGATCCTACCACTAGAGACAGGTGTCACTGCGGTAGATACACATGAACGGGGTGAGAGTATAGGATCGGGGGAGTGGGGGAGGGGTATGGATACTTTATACTTGTCAGAGATTCAAAATCAAAGAGACAATGAGAGATGACAGCGCAAGATGTACAAAATATTCAAGCATAAAGAGAATGCAAGATAAAAAATCAGAACATGAAGAATGTTGCCCACTCACCTCAGATAAAGAGTGGCGTGTGAATATATATCCCTTTATGTGTGAATGTATACATATGTATGTCGGTGTGCTTGTGCAATGCTGCTATGTCGTGGGGAAGTGCCCTCCTGTTATAGTGTGACAGCTGCACTGTAATGGATTTCAACAGCAGCTTTAACCACCAGGTTAAGTTTAAAGTAGTTTCTGCTGTACGCCTAGTTATTATTATCTCGTGCGCTAAAACTACGCTTTTTGGAAGGTTTAGTCACCTTCTGCTTTACTGGTTGACTATCCATTTTATTTTCTCCCCATTATAAATTAGGTGAAAAGGTTATATTACAGTATTGGTACAATGACGTTTGAGACATTAAAATATGATTGTAGATAAAAGAAAAATGGAATAGTAACAAACAAGACAGAATGAAATAGCTAAAATAATACAATAGAAACCTGCTGGGAAGGATGTATGCGGTTGGCCCACCTTCTAGGGTTGTGCAGAGACCCACAATTTGTATTTTTTATTTGTATGTGTCACAAAACTAATTGTACTCGTATTTTTATTTGTACAAAAGTGAAAAATAGCGTAACGATCCTGGACAATGTGATAAAGGTCGGGCGAGTCGTGGCAAATGTGTACACCCGCGGACAACTGCTTTCCATATGTGGGATCGCTTGCAGCTCGCCTACAGCTGTATCGCACCAGATATAAGCTATATCTACAGCTGTTCTTAAATGGATGTAATATGCTATATAAGTGCAAATACATATAACGTGTCCAAGGTAATAGTCTTTGGGGAACATTAACATTTCTGGTAACTGAATAAGTGTTTGCGGGGTAAACAAGGCAAAGTATTGCAACGTATTTTCTAGCAAAATTATACTGAGCACGATTATTATACAACATCCACCGGCTTCTACGGTCACTAACGTATGCCACCTATTTGAAACTGGGTTCTCTCTTTTCTTCCCGAACACAAATAAAAAATGTTTTAAAGTATTTGTTCGAAATACATATTCATATAAACACACTATTTGTGCATATCCGACTAACGTATTTGTATTTGTCTCAATCCTTATCACCTACTATGTCTATCTGATGTGTTCCGTGTCCAAACATTAGTATGTAACTGACCTTTCCAGCATGTTCTAACACTCAACATTCACAGGCTTTAACCCCAGGTAAAACAATACTCTTCTTCGAATAGGACTTTGAGTTTCTTGGCATGAATTCACTTTAAGATGTACGTGCTTGGCGGATCTCCATACTCAACATTTCTATTTTATCTCTAGGTTGAGGGAGAACAATTGAGAAGAGACAAAAGAAAAGAAATATTGAAATATCAAAACAAGGTGTTGGCAACAGAGACACACTGTTGGAACATGGACCTTTAACAAAGTGGATCATGTCTTATTTTGTTGACTTAAAACATGTTTCTTATCCAAATGTAACTGTTTTTTTAAGCGTTTCTCTTGTGTCTCACAACATATTTGGTAAACTGACTATTACTTTAGTGGCACTCAAAATGTAATATAAATACTTTATTGTTGCTTTGGGACCAGCACATTTGGTCTCCTTCCTAATATCTAAGAACATGCATACCAGTGTTGGCAAACACATTGGCTACACAGTATAGAATACTGCATTTGTTAGGAATGGTTGTGTATTTAATAGACTCAAGCATCTTACACTCCACTCCCTAAAGATCAGTAATTGCAGTAATTGTATTAGCAGCCCTATCAAAGTTTATAAAATCACATGTTTATAATTGGACTAAACATATAAACAATAAAACCAATATGGCTCAGATATGATTCAGAAAAATTAATTAAGAAAAAATGATAGTCCTATTTTGCCAAGACACTACACAAAGCCCAAAATACACAATGTATACCATACATTGTACAACAAGCTGAGCTTTACCCAATATATAGCTAATCTACCACAGGAAGCTATATAGTCATGGTAATATAAAAGCTCAATATCGCTTTCATTTCAATCAAGCATTACGCCAGCCAATTTACCTAATTAGCCCAACCTCAATCAGAGAGTAAGATGGAACTAATTAGTGAAATCAGCTGAAGCCATGTTTGGTTGTGCTACTCCAGGGTCTGAGCACATGATTGAAGTGTTAGTGGAGGGGGATGAACAGAGGCTTGATACACTGTTGATAAGCGGTGGGCCACGTTCCCATGACCCTGTCAACCCTCTGCTACAACTGGTCGCAGATCAGTGGAGTGGACATACCCTTGTCAACCCTGGACACACACACACGGAAACATGCCAGGAGCCACTACTAGGGTAATGTATTTCTAACAGCATACCCAGGTTTACACCCAGACGCACACATGAGCGCACACAGATCGAACACACACAGAGAGAAAGAGATTTACTATGACACCGTGGTCAAGCTGTGGACAAACAAACAATCACGCACTGCACACACACACGACATTCCCATTAAGGTCCAAGCATACTTTCCGCATCCGCAGACCTCCGCAGACTGTATTTATGACTTAAATATCGTTGCACATAAGGTGACTGTCCGCGCACCTCCAACATGTTCTGTCTGCGAGTCGGACATGTGAACGTTGACTGCTCATGTGCGACAAGCTGAAGCCCACTACAGACGGCAATGGATGTCCTACTAAGCTCACAAATAAGTGTTCTAGGCGTATAAAAATATATATATTTCTCTATTTCTTTATATTTTATATATATATATATATCTTAGATACACCAGCATTGTTCACCCGAAAAAAATGTTTTAACTTTATAAATACCACTAATTGCAAAGCACTACTTCAAGCCAACTGCTTGCTTGAAGTATGCTTACAACAGCCCGAGAGCTCATCCTTATCCGTGTTGTGCGAGGTCAAGCATTTGGTAGCATACCAGGGCTTTAAGTGTGCACCAATGTATAGCAGAGATGTCCACCCACAGAGAGCAGGTTGAATGCAGAGATGCCAACACTGCTCTAATGGAAACAATCATGTACATTAGAGTACTTATATGTGTGAGGTGTGAGTGGTTGTGTGTGTGGTGGTGGTGGGGGGAGCATTAAGGAGAAGAAAGCCTGTTTGCAGCACCTGTCTCACACACTCACTCAAACATATACCGAAAAACTGCAAATAATAGCCCAGGCTTCTATTTACTCAACTAATAAATGCAACAGGCCTTTGATACAGTCGTCTAATTAGTTTCACACAAAACCCTTACTAAGAAAATATTGGAAATATTATCACATTTTATGAATATTATTTATGTTTTGTAAAATTGAACTGAGATATAAAATTTTAAAAAACCGAATACCGTTAGGCTGTCTTTAAATCCTTGTTTATTCCAGAGCCTCTTTGCATAGTGCCCTCCTTAATCATCAAGCACTCGTTATTTCCGTGGAAATAAGGAGAGGATTAAGACATGCTGTCAATGTGAATGCAACAAGCCTATCAATGCATCATTTTTCGTATACATATAGACTACAGTAATGTAAAATAGGGTGAAAAGTTTGAAAAAAGTATTAACAAGTATATTTTCTAGCCAGGAAATTAAAATAAGCATAACTATCATGTAGCACGACAAGGAGAAAATGTACGCAGTGCTGAGAAATCAGTGCTGGACAAAAAAAAAGAAAAATAAATTGATTATTTTGGTCGGTGGATCCGTAATTACAGACTACATCAATGGAGTAATGGACACGCAGGCTATTCTGACTATGACCGTTTGAAACTTCAAAGGTAGGAAGTGAGTCTACTAGCTGTTTTAGTCAATACATCTGAATACATTACCAGTAGTGGGCTACTTTGGAGGTCATAGTTTTAGAAAAATATACAGAATAAATTAACAAATCTAACATGTGTAGAGAGCATGTGTTGGGCTGCTTGCCAGTCTGTTCCGAACCTTTGTGATCTCTGGTTATTGTTGTTGCTATTCCTCCCGAGGCACGAAGTGAGCGAAAGTTAAGTACAGAGAAGGAAACGACTGCCGTCCTGCTTACCTGCTCCACAGCTTTTACAATTACAAAACACATGCGTGATCTATGCAGCTTATACGGCGCCTAGCTCAAGCAGACGACCCAGTGGGCAAAGGTCTGAGGCCGGTGTGTCCGACCGGTGGTCCTTTAGCCCGTATTCCCAGTCAGACCCACATGTGCGGTTTGCTGATTGACATTGCGTCCATCCGTGTGGGTGTAGGCATAAGGCTGGAGGGTTCTTTTGTGTTATTGTTTGCTGTAGCACCTTTTGCTGATAGTGTATGTGACTGTTACACACCTGTGTTTGTGTTGGAGCGGAGCTGTGGCTCGTTTTGTTGAGTTCTCCATCTCGTTTCTTTTTTCCCTCTATGTCTGCAGTAACCCTCACCCAGCGACATGACAGGTTATTCATTTATTAAGCTACAACCAAAGAACCTATTTTGGGATATTTACTGTAAATAAAAAACAGGCTTCTAATTGAATCAACAGCGTTTATTTGTCAAAAACACGTAGCCACCACCGGCCAGTAAAAGAGACCTGTGTCTATTTAGGATCTGTGTTTATTTGCAGTTTTACAGTATACACACACACACACACACACACACACACGCAGGAACGCCCACACACACACACACAACCATATATACACATGCACGCACACACAAAAACAATAACACGCACAGGCACACACACACACACACACACAGACGCACAGTTGCCTCCGTCAAGCCGGACGTGCTAGAACCGTGTGTGTGTGTGTGTGTGGTGCAGGCTTGCCTGCCGTGCGTTGCAGTATGACACACCCAAATGAACATGATCTCATCTGTGCAAACTGTGCCGCTACACACTTGCTCACGATGAGAGGCAATGGCAGCAGAGAATGGCAAGGGAAGGGAAAGGGTGGGAAGGGGGGGGTGGGGGGGGTTAGCCAATAGAGCCTCAGTTTTTGCTCCTGGCTGTCAAGTCCTTAGGCAGCAGAGCTGCTCTTGTCATTGGTTTGGGTGTAGTACGCGTTGCGCTTGACTGTATAGCAGTCAGTAGGGTTAGTCAATATGCCCCGTCGCACACCTTAAAGTGACAGTGGTTTACTTATTTATTTGCTTTTTATTTATTAGATTTCTTCAAATTTTTCTGGTGTAAAGTATTTATTCATCATTATTTATTTATTTTTGTCTAGCGTCATCTCTAGAATGTGTCTATTTAAAAGGTTGTTATGATTGTTTCTGTATATATTGAGTATACTGCATTTATGTTCTCTTTGAGTAACATCGTATTTATGGTCTCAGTGGCTCATAACCACTTATATTTGGCTCAGAAACATTAAGAACACCTCCATCTCTAGGATTGGCGTGAAATATGTAAATACTGTATGTGACATTTACGGCTAGAAAAACAAAGATCTTATAACTGAATTGCTGCTATGATTTTTTTGCAAAAAACAGCTCTAACACTATTAAGACACATCATTTTTTCACCTTTGTTTTATTTATTTATGTATGTATTTATTTTTGCTGTAGTAAAGGCCATTTATAAATGCCATTGTTATGACAAGATCACAAAAAAAACCCCAACTACTGCCATTACTATTAATGGTAAAAATGACAGCAGTAAAATGGTTTTCAATCAAGCCATTGCCTAACGAGTATTGCCGCTACTCATGCCGGCAACTAGTTAAATGCTAATTTGTTGAATATCGCCACACAGTGTACCTCTAAAATTGAAAGCGGAAGGCTTTCTCCAGCTCTGCTAAACACATAGATTGCCTGTGAGTAGGCAAGCTGTCTGTGTGCCATGTATACAGTAATAGAGGGATAAATAATTCAACAATCTGCCTAAGGCCAAATCAACTGCGCTGCTCAGCTTTGCTTTCAAATCGATGTTTAGGGATGGGGGAAATACGTTGCGTTTTAGATAGTTTGGCCGAGTCAATGAAATGACTGTCAGGAGAGGAAAGAAAAATAGAGTAAAAGAAAAAAAAACAAAAGGCTCGGAGAGGAGAAGTGAAATATACAATGGGAATGACAGGGAGAACAAAAGCAGGGAATGAGAGAGAATTAAATAATGAAAAACCATGGTAGACAGACAGAAAAATCAAGAGAGACAGACGTTAGCAGTAGGGCTGCAGTGGCAATGCTTCTAGGAATAGCAGCTGGTTCTTGAGTGGTTCCGAGGCCAGGCTATGGGAGTAATTTGGTTTAGGCATTCCTGTGGTCTCTCAATGCCCCTATATTTCAACACTGTTATCTATCTGGGCTGAGCTATTCCCACTGACACACAGCTGGAGGAGAAGGCTAACTAGCTATAGCTAAATAGCTAGCTAGTCATTTAGCTCTCAAATTGACTCCTACTGGTCAGTTTAACTCACCGAACACATGCCACAAGCTTACTTGCAAGATAATTAACACATTAACAAAACTAGTAGCTCGAGGTTGCCAACTTTCAAGGCTGACTAGCTGTGAGAGTTGGAAAAGATTGACCAAAACAGCTCTATTATTTAACGGGAGATGCATTGAAGTCAATGGCATTGTTTGTTCATGCTAGCGTGAGACAAACGCGTGTGTGTGTGTGTGTGTGGCATGCGCCAGATGCTCGAGAGTTGGCAACCCTGGTGAAGAGTATTCTCTCTGCAGTAATTCAACTGTCACAATGATTTAAGGTGAGAAGAAAACATAAAAATTAGAACAACAACTAAGCAAGCTCTAAAAGGCTAGCTGGATGCTCATGTGAGGCAGACCTGCTCCAATAGCTGGGCAGCATGTGTGAACACTAAACCACCAATATTACCAGAAACCCCCCCCCCCCCCCCCCCCCCCCCCCCCCCCACCCACCACACACACACACACACACATCCAAGGCCACAACAGCACCCCCAGCGTTCCTCTCCAATCTCCCCCCCCTCATTCCCAAGTAACACATGGGAAAGGTTACTTGGCCAATTGGCAGTGATTAGCTTTTGATTCCCCCCCCCACCTCTGTTTGATGAGGCTGTGTCACGGAGGGGCAAGGCAGCGTGACGGAGGCCACAGCTGTGGGCCGTCCTGGTCCAGGGAGGGGGTGAGCAGGGGAGAGCCAGGAAGGGGAAGGAGAGGGCTGGAGGAGGGAGGGAGGGAAAAAATGGTTCCAGGGCTCCAGGACGGGGGGTGGGTGGGGGAACCGGAGGGGTCCTGGACGGCTAAAGCCCGTTTGAGTTATGGATGTGGGCAGGGGAAGCGTCAGAAGCTGCTGTGTTATTCCAGGTGCGGGCCATGAGTTGCCGCTCGTAAATGAAAGGTAGAGGGGAGGAGGGTGGGGGAGAACATTCTCCTCCGGTTCTCTGTCTCCCCTCCATCAACCTACTGCCTGGACTGCTTCCCCCCACTCATGGGTGGGTGGGGGAAGAGGGGGGCTAGCCACAACAGCTCATGGAGACCCCGTTGCCCAGGAGTGCATCGGTGGGTGGGTCTGTAGCTGGCAGGAGCCGAGATGTTTGGATTGGAAAGAGGTTGGGATGGCCTGGAGGATGGCCCTGTGCCTGAAGCTGGTTGGCCGGGCCAACGCATTTTTCTCACGGTTACGGCAGTTGGATCCATCCATCTATCCAGCCAGCCAGCCAGGCTTCTCACAGGCTTCTGGGTGTTCAGCCAACAATCGGCCTTTCCCTTCCTCTAACGCTGGCCTCATCTGCAAGCCTATATATCAGGCTGAGTCCTGTGGAGAGCCCGACATCCAGCCAAGTGAATAAAACACTGTTTAAGCAGCCTCTCCTGAATCCACGTGACCCGCTCTGCTCCTCCAACAGCTCTTGGCGTGGTGCGTTTGTTGAAACGTTGTTGTCGTCGTTCTACGTTTCTTCACTTTTGCACTCTGTAATCAGAGGGTGTTTGGAAGTGGTTGACACAAAAACAAGCGCTCCTCGGTTTTGGTAACTAAAGTAATTGCACATTCAATTACGTTGGACTGCCTGGATGCCTGTTATGCGTGTGTGTGTGTGTGTGTGTGTTGTGCATGTTCGCATAGAGGAACCGTGGATTGTGTAAGGAGGCCTCAGAGAGGGTTCCGTGAAAGTCGTTCAGGGTCTTGGCTATAAAGCAACAGTTCTCGAGGGAGGAGTGAAACCAAGGCATTCATTTTCTGGCATTTTCCCGCATGTCTCGGGCATCCTCCGGAGGCATCCAATCAGAAACTGCGATATGGCTCGCTCTCAAGAATGCATCAGCTCGGTTCATGTTTGCTTTTTTTGCAAGACCAAAGTGATCCAGGGCTTTTCGGCTATCAGCCTGCATGACCTCAGAGAACCCTGGCCCAGGCATTAGCTGTGACCGATCACTAGCAACGCTCGTCTCTGTCTGGAACGGCGAGAGCATCCCCCACCCCCTTCCTCCTTTAATTGCACAGAGCTATTCACGGTTCGGGCAAAAAAATGAAACAAGTATATAAATAAAATGTAAACTCCTCATTATGCACACATACGTATGTTCAGAGTGAGGGTTTCGTCGTCACCCAGGGAGATTTTAACGGGGCCGTGGGCCGGTTTTTTGAGGGGGGAGAGGTTGCCGTGGCGCCTGGGAAACACCCGAGGCGGAGACCCATGCTGGCTGGCGCCCCGACTAGCCACTGAAACACGGCTAGCCCGGATTAATAAAAGCTGCATTGCCAATGGATTTACCCTGGCGCTGCCAACCTTAGGAAAGCTTGAGGGCGCTCAGGAGGGTGACATAGGCAGGAGAGAGAGAGAGGGAGGGAGAGAGGGAGACCGGGGAGGACAGCCACTAGAGGACAGCAAGTCCACTCTTCTACAACACACACACACACACACACATACACATACACACGGCCAGGCTATTGGAATTCAAATCTCAAGTCACAAACATGCTTCCAAGGCTCTTTTACATAAGATGCATAAGGCGTGATGTGCTCTAGCGAATGGCCCCCGTGCTGCAGACTCCATAATATGGAATCCAAAATTAAACTGAACCTGCCCGACTCCAAACGTGTCATAACTCACACCCCCCCTCCCCACCCGCCCGACTTGTACCGGCCCCGCCTCTTGCGCTGATGGCTTTTTGACGCGGTCACCGTAGAAAAATGCGTGACTTGTGACACGGCGAACCGGGAGCGTTGGCAAATACACTGGACAGATTGTTCATGTCTCGGAAGGATCGCCGCATAATTGGCAGTGTTGACCGGGGACATTTCTGGAAACATGGCCAGGGAAAGGTTACGCAACCGGACATGGCAGAGCCTGCGTTTCACAATCTGCACGTCTTGTCTTATTTAATGATCTTGACCCCTCTGGTCACTGTTTTAGAAGTTAAAGGGCCTAATGGAGCTCAGCAAAGGCACTTGTGTGTGTGTGTGTGTGTGTGTGTGTGTATGTGTGTTTAATACAATCATAGAGAATAGACAGACATAATATAGTGAATACGGTGAAGAAAAGATGCCGTGCGTGTGTGTGTGTGTGTGTGTGTGTGCGTGCGTGCGTGCGTGTGCATGTGTTACAGCTTGATGAGGTCTTGGACTGTTATTCCAGCGGGAGCCAGTCCAATCTAGGTTTTATTAGGCCTTACTGAGCTGTGTGTGTGTGTGTGTGTGTGTGTGTGTGTGTGTGTGTGTGTGCGTGTGCGCGCGCACATGTGCACGTATCTGTCGGAAACAGTTTTTATGAGTATCTCTATTATGGCGTTTCTCTGGAACACACTCACAGTCAAATTGCTATAGTGCTTTTAAAGATGTCCATGCTATGGGTGTGTGTACGGTAACGTGTGTATGCTGTAAGAAGAACACTATATGGCTGAAGTTTGTGTTCATACTGTATTTAGTCTATACAGTATATCGTATAATATAACACATGGTCAAAATGATTAGGGTGTTAAAGTCTCAAATTAATTCTGAAATGATCAGACTGAAATCAATTATGTAATTGATAATCTAGAATTAGACAAAAATGTTTTTGTTGGCTAAAAGAAGACTAAATCAAATGACTAATATATGTCAAAATATATAATACATATATTATTGTGGTTAAAAGTGCCCGAATATGTCATATACTGAAAATGTGCACACATCTGTGACTGAGTGAAGCAGGTCCTGCATGTCTGTGCATTAGCCAGCTCGATGCTAAGTGTTTTACAACAACACGTTCATACCTCATAAAACAGTGTTTAAGTTCATGTAACTGTCTGTGGCCAGCAAAACCATGTGGTGTGTTAGCATACCTCCCCCCCTCACAATGAGTATACATGCAATGTGTTCCTATGATCCATTGCTTCTTCTTCTACTATCTTAGTGTACCTTCTAAAGAAAAACTGTAAATTTGCCATATCATTTCTACGGGTACAGGAACACTATCTATTGCAACATTTCTCAAATAATAATACCATATAGATATTTGGTATGGGTATAATTATACTCCCCATACACTTTGTATCCAGAATGATAAAAAATAACAGATGAATACTGGCCATTATTTCATTGTAATGGACATTGTAGGCTACTTTGCTTGGACACAGTCCATACAGTATACCACCCATGTGAGTGATGTAAAAGAGATGGTGGTGAATAGTATTTATATACAGTGTGTGCTCATATTTGAATAGCGACCGTCGCCAGGGAAGCGTAATGACCATTCGGAGGCCAGGCGTGGACAGACAGTGATGTAATACCTAATACCATCCAATATTGGTGATGGATCCTTCAAAACAATACAGACTACATTTGCACACACATGTCAACATTCCAATATGGCAATGTTCCCTCACAACAGATAGATTTACATATGTATCTTGAAATCAAGATTCCAACCTCCGAATCAAAATCTCAACTCAAATAATAAATAAATAAATAAATAATAAATCAAACCAAATATTATTTCAGAAACGCTGACTCCGGTTAAGGGCGTGTCGTTTATTTCCATGTGAATGTAGGCTTGTGAAGCCCTTTGAGACTGTAATGTGATTAAGGGCTACGTAAATATACTTGACTCTTAAATACGACAAAGAACACAATGACTGTACACACACACACACACACACACACACACACACACACTTACGGTTGGCAGAGCTTGATGAGGTCTTGGTCTGTGGTCCCGGGTGGCAGTCCTCTGATGTACAGGTTGGTCTTGCTGAGCTGCTCCGGCCCTCCCTGGCTGCAGCTGTTTGTGCTGGGGCTGGGCGGAGCCATGGGGTGGGGTGGGGGGGCATAGGGCTGCTGGCAGAGGAAGGGGGTTGTTAATGTCACCGGGCACTGTACTGTACATGAATGTGAAGGTGCTTTTCTTGTCACATACACATACATGCATTTAACCCTTCCCTCAAGGGAGCAGTCGGCAGTCGCTGTACACACTCAGAGACTAAATTTAAATTTTCAGCACCATCAATTATTTTTTACATTTTATTATCACGGTTATCATCAATACCGGTATATCGCTACACCCCTACATTCTTCATATTAGCCAATATCAATGAGTACCACAGTGTGAGTACCAACTGTGTGTTAAACAGTAAGCATATACGGTAAAGAAAATAGGTCGTAAGGCTATTTATGCTCAACTTCTCTACAGGGATCTGGGGTTTAAAGAACTTCCTGGTAACTGTGACTTTCAAATGATGCCAACTTCCTGCTTGGTATTCAAACCCTCCAAAGCAATCCCATTACACTCGAAGACAATATACACCTCCCAGGGTGTGATATTGTTGATGCAGCCGTCAGCAAACATTCTGCGACGAAGCCCGACTCCGAGCCATAGTTATATGAATTAACCTCCCGTTTTCAATTTAATTTCCTCATTTTCATTCAAAATGTGTTAAATACTCTAAAAAATCCCTCTCTCCCCTCTTTCCTCTCTCCCCCCCCTCCCTCGGTCTCTCATGCTACTTTTCTTTGCTTGCTTTGTCGTTCTTCCCGTGACTGCGGGGCTGTTAGTGTGGATTTATGGTCTAGGAGTCAGGGCCTCCTGCTCACAGCCCATTTATATCTCTATCGCAGGGACTGTCTGGTGACACACACACACACACAGAGGGAGAGAGAGAGAGATTGAACTCAAACCCTATGGGCAGAGTGAGAGAATGACAGGACGAGAAATCGAGAGAGAGAGAGGGATGATTCATACTGCGATAAAGCAAGTGATGGATGGATGGATGAGAGGAAAGGTGAAAAAATGATTAGAGAGAGAGAGAGAGAGAGAGAGACGGGGGGGGGGGGGGGGGAAAACAAAGGAATCT
>JAODLL010002886.1:0-12083 GCA_026546735.1 Forbesichthys agassizii | reverse complement strand
TATGACAATTCAAATGAAACATATGTCTGTCCAAAATGACAGTTGGAAATTGCAATGATATAAGGTCTTTAATCGTCCACAGTATTTGTCTTGTTATAATGATTAGCAATGAGTGGGTCGCGAACAAATCGTTCAAAGTAAACGTATCTTTTTACTGATTCAGGAGGACTCATGATTCCTTTGTGTTAGTCTCCAAGTCTTCTGAATCTTAGATTCTAGTACCGCAGAGAGTGCTGCCGCCGCACGGATCACCAAAGATGCACGACCAACAATATTGTTACTAACGTATCTGCACACTGAAGCACACTAGCCTACTGTAAGATACTCTTTTTAATCACATTGCAGTTTTCGTATAAATAATCTCCAGTTTTTCATTCAATGTTCACGTGATAAGAGACGCACTGACCCAAACTAACAAAAGATCCAGATCTGTCGTGACTAGTGACTACTGCTAGGCTACGCCAGGGACAGGAGTCAGGACTCAAGAATCACAGGATATGTAAATGTGCTTCCAGTTGGCTACTCTCTTTTAATCAGACTGCAATTTGATTGAAAATAATACACAGTCTTTCATTGTTAACGTGATGAGAGGCACACTGACCCAAACAAATGAAAAGATCTGGCTCTATGAGTCTTTCGTTCGTTGCTCACATGACCACTAGCCTACTATGTTCTTTGGACAGGAGTCAGCACCCAAAAGAATTAGAGGATATGATTCTTCAGTCATGAGTCTTTGATCACGTGCAAGAGACTCAACTGAACCATATTATTCTCCCACTCTGTAATGTTTATCCTATATTTTTTACTAAATGGCAATCTGTATGACAAAATATTCAACATAAATGAATCCACTGAGCCAAACATATATAAATGTAAATTTTTGTCAAGCTCTGGTTTGGAACCTCCAATCTCTGTGTAATATCATGGTGAGCCAACGACAAGATGTGATTTTAATAACTGCGACATCCTTATTAGTATGAGGATTTCAATAGTTTACATGACAATGACACACTGACTCAGATAAATGAAATGATCTGGATCTTTGGTTCTTTGCTCACGTGACACTAGCTTGAGTAACAGACTCAAAAGAACCAAGAGCCAAGACTCATTTAAAGGATCGGTTCTTTACACTGAGCAAGAGTCAGAGATCCGGGTCATGCAGAAGATCTGGAATTCCCACCACTAATAGTGATGGGCAGGCAACCGAAAATGGTGCAGCAACATAACTCAAACCTATTTTAGTCGTAAAGAGTAAGACAAATTGCCTCCCTGACCCAGAATCCCTGAACTGTTGACATGGATGAAAAACCTACAGAGGAGCCTTCATAACCCCCCCACAGCCTCCTACCCACAAGACGAGGGCCAAATGGATATGTGCGTTACTACTGGAAGTCAAGAGGGGCTTTGCAAGGTAATGCATTCTTTATGGTAAGTACATTAGCGAGGAATGCGGATATATTTTAAATTACATCCATGGTTTTTCTAATGCAACGGAGGGAATTTGTGTGGGGGAATTTCAGTTGTAACACCAGGAGAAATTACCTCTATTGATTATGGTACCGGTAGTATAATATTTCCTCCTGTTAGACCATATTATAGTTATATAGTCTAATACAAATAATAATAACATACAAATATGATCATTAATATTGTATGTGCAAAACCAGGTGCATGTAGACAATAAAACAATACTTTGCTTTGAAAGGTTGTTATAAATATTTGAAAGAGATGTTCGCTGTATTTATATGAGGTCTGTGTTGTTTTGCCAGGTGTTTGAGATGCTTGTTAGCCCAGGAGACAACGTTTTGTTGGACACACCTACGTACCCAGGGACGCTAGCAGCTGTGAGAATCACCTCTACCTCAAACATAAACATACTGTACATGCACTACAGTATCTAGCTAATATAAGCATACTGTAGACGCTAATGTAATGCTACAGTATCTTGTAGCATTATCAGATCACAAGTGGTTTCCAATAAGCAATCTTGTCCAAGCTTGCTAGGACTGCTCGTAATTATGCTTCTTATTTGTCACACTGTTGAAAATGCATTGAAGGTTATAATCAATGCAAGGTTGGTTTTGATAGTTTGTTATTGTTTCCGCTAATGGCTGTTATGGAGGTAAAGCACAGAGTCGGCGATTGTAAGCTAATTCACTTTTTTTGTCAAATTCAGCGAATATCTCCTTGCGGTCTGCCAGCTGCCTGTTCTGTAAGAGCGCTGAAAAATGGCAGTGAGAGAAACCCCACACAGACACAGGGAGAACATGCAATCTCCACACTGAAAGGCCGGGACGACCGGGGTTCGAACCCGGGACCTGTTGTGAGGCCACAGTGCTATCCGCTTTGTTGTAGTGAGCGGTGGTCGCTACTTTGTTTATGTTCCTATTTACGGAGCCAGGGCTGTGTAGAAGTATCAGATAATCAGAACAGTAAGCTGTAGCGAAATGTGAGGAGATATTTGGTGAATTTGACACATTTATAGTGTATTAGTTTACAATTAGCTTGCAATAGCTCACTATACCTTTAATGTTTATTATAATCTAGTTTTTTTGGCACATGTGGGCAAAGTATGAAAGGGCTCCATTAACCCTTCGCCTTGCTTTCTCTGCGACCTGTAAGCTCAAGCCGCTTGGCTGTAACATAATCAACGTTGCCAGCGACCAACATGGAATGGTCCCGGCTGCCTTGAAAGAAGTGCTGTCGCGGTGGGACCCGTCCACGGCTCACACGACCGGCAGCTCCTCCCCAAAGCTCCTCTACACCATCCCCAATGGAGGAAACCCCTCCGGCGCTTCCATGACGACGCAGAGAAAGGAGGAAATCTATGAGGTACAACGGTATGAGGACGAGTTCCAGCTCGCCTGTTGTGTTCTGGCGACGCTGCACTGTGATCCTCGCTGATACTGTAACTCACCTCGGCTACTAAAACTACTTAAACACGTTTGCATTGGATAGCATACATATCCTTCCCTGTAACAGGCATGACATGCAGTTACGGCAATAGCACCAGTCCGACATGACTTGGTGAATCATTGTGACCGTCATAATGGCTCCTTTGCCATTTCCCTGTCGGTTTGCCTGATCCAGTTTTTCTTGTGTTTTTAATAGCTGGCCAGGCAGTATGACATGATTATTGTCGAGGACGACCCATATTATTTCTTGCAGTTTGAAAAGGTAAAACCCTTCAGCAACCTTTTTGTGTGAATAAGGCCTGAAATAACTAACATGAGCTACAAATTCTATGCTAAACTATGTTTTGTCAGCTCGGATGCCTGTTGTATATCTTGTAAACAATTAAATCCCTTCCTATAATGTAACCTAAAATTTTAAGTAATAAAACTAAAAAAACTCAAACAAATCAATTGCAGTACTATATAGTATATAATATTTATGCATAGCATATATCTATGTCTAGCATACATTTAACAATTTGACACACAGTCTTCAATTTGACAGGCATTTCTTCCTCACTTAAAGGCTTTTCCAATTGTGTCTAATCTTTTCTTGTTCAATAACAGCCGTGGGCCCCCACATTTCTCTCCATGGACGTTGACGGTAGGGTCATAAGAACGGATTCCTTCTCGAAGATTCTGTCTTCAGGGTAACTATCAATATATTCATATTGTAACAGTAATATACAATAGCAATACTGCAGTCCAAAGGCTACCTGCAGCGTATCTGGTCAAAATGTAGTTATTATTATAAATTAACTTCTTGGTATTTGCTTTATCCTGTGACAAAGAGTTCAATTAGTTTATGTTTTTGAGAAAAATACGTATTATAATTGCAGAAACTACAAAAGTGACCAGTGGAGGGGGAGAGAACTATTTTTGAAGAAGCTATTTTCTCAGTTCGACTGTTTGCATATTTACTGCACTTAGACTTTATAGGGCAGAATAATAACATTGTATATTTCACCTATTGTATTCTTCTGAAGGGCCATTATATAGACATGGCTTCTATGATGACACGGCTTTCTGCACAGTCGCTATCACCAAATGCAGCCTGTCACGATAGCTGTCATGCTGTGTGTTGCTAAGAAACATCATTCCAGTAAATCCCTGTCACCTTGTTGCAGGAAAACATGCATATGTGTTATTTGTATGCAGATGCACACGTTGCGTCAATAGCCCTACAGAGCAGATAGATAACATGACACACATACTTTCAGAGGGGGATGGTATAAAATGTTAGCCTCGCGAGACTATCCTGATCTCGTGAGCTTTCATTTCAGAGGTGATTCAGGCCGGTAAACCTTGTGTGGTGCCAATAAGCGTTGTAGATTAGCTACGGGAGTGGTTTAGGTGTGACGTAGGCGACCTGGAAACAACTTGAGTTAAACACACCTAGAGATAATACAATATAACATCGATTTTATTAGAATGTATTAGAAGAGCAAAGGCTTTTCTCTATGGAAAATATGTTTCCACTCTTCTCCCGACTTTTCTACTGCGAGAGTGGATAACAACAGCTTGTTCACAGGCTCGTCCAATCACTTGCAAGTATTTGATTTGAAAGCGCCTGCCCTCTTGAATCTTTTTAAATGGACGGCTCCCCAGATGGTTGTGTCTTAAAAGACACAGATATCTGGTCTTGTCAGGTTAATACAATGTAGCCTACACATTAAAAAAATTATGAAATGCATACTTGGAATATTGCTTGTCACAAACTGTATATTTTTATTGTTTTGCGGTAAACACTTAACAATAACACCATATTAAGAGTGGATTCAGTCATTCTGAAGAAAGATTGTTGATATCATCATCATCATCATCAACTTTATTATCAGACTCAGGGTCCATTAGAAGACAAACACAGACAGCAATACATAAAAAATGTAAACATTTATAAAAAGGGAACATTCCCACTTATTATAAAAGTTATACCAGTGTTTCCACACGGTTGACTGGTACAGTACTAAAACATGGATTTGACAAGCATGATAATGGAGTTTTGAGAATTGTCTAGCCTCCCCGTAAATTAGTACATCAGTTTCCCCAGTAAGGCAGGAAACGTTTTGACTCTTGCTTGGCAAAACAAGTCACTTGCACTATACCACCTAGGTCTCCTGAGTAATATGCTGTCATTGTAGGCAACCTGACGCTTACGTATGCTTGCCTTTTTAAACGTAACCCATAAAGGGGAAGTATAAAAAACAGTTCAATCAGCTTTAAAGAGACTTGTCTTAACATGGTCAGAACACATGGAAAATGTCTTAGCCAACATGTTAGCTTGAGCTGTGTGTCTTTAAGGAGAAATTGTCTATGCGTGTCATCATCATCAGACATTAGATCTGTTAAAACGTGCCACAAATATCTAGTTATAAGACTAACATCTAGCACTTGCCCAGACAGAAACAAATGTAGAAAAGTTAAGATCCTTATCTGCTTTTGTTCTACACATCATGACAACACTTTTCAACACTGATACTCGATCGTAACAAAAAAAACACTCCTCCTTTCAATTCCATAGGGTGCTCCCTCAGGCTTGGATATCGTTGTGTGTGGTGTGGTCTGCACCACTTTCTTTGTGTTCCCATGTACACAGCCCGACACAGAATGGGCAACTAGAGGGCCCTGAGGAGATATTTGACAAAAAATGCAGTAGCTTACATTCACTGACTCCACCTTTAAGGCCACCAGGCAAGAGTTTTGTTGGAGGGCTGTGTGTCTTTAAGGAGAAGTTAGGAGGCATAGCTCTAGGTTGCAGTGATTTTCAACATGTGACTGAGCGAGCTCTTTTCCAAGGTTTGTGTGCGCAGCACTCTATTACAAATATTGCCCAAGCAAAATCAACAACCGTGAATTTGCGATAAACATACATTTACATCAAAGCTTATCAATATTGTAAAGGGTAAATGTGAGTCGTGATTCCTTTTGGCGTGTGATCTGGTGGCACACTGAGAAGATCTCATAGTTCAGGATGGTTTGTTGAAGCTGGTCAAAGTCTTGTGCATGCATAGCGGCACAAGGGTGTTTATGTTCAAGCTCTATATGCACACTGAACTTCACTTTGCTTATCTTTCTAGCCTGAGGATTGGCTTTGTGACCGGTCCCAAGCCACTGATTGAACGGGTTGGGCTACACATCCAAGCCTCTACGATGCACACTAGCACCTTCACACAGGTGAATGTTCTACAAGCATTTACTATAAATACAATGCAATCATAGTAAATAGGTCCTTCCTAGATTGGGTCCCAACACTTTATATGCACACAAATGAACTATTTCTTACCTAGAGTAACACAGAAGTTGCCATATTATTTTGCAGTGTTTTACTACAGGCTAGAAGCAGAACACATCAACTTAATGTATAAACGGTAGTACTACTAACAATTATGTCTAAACTATGCAATTTTAATCATTTTAAAATGTTACTTAATTTCTGAAAATCTTCTTTTGCCTCGCGACCCCCAGTTTGAGAACCACCAGTCTAGAGCAGTGTTAAACACCTAGATACATGTTTCACACTTCTTTGCAACCGTGCATGTCTCGTCAGGCGGTCATATATTGAGAGCAGCATCGTTATTGAATGTTTCATAGTATAAAGTTCATCGTGCCTTGTGATGTACAATAACAAGCTAAAATATCATATGTCATGGTGGTGAAATGTATACACCATTGCAGTACATGGGCAAACAAACCGGGAAAGGCCTCTCTATTGTTTGTCTAGTGAATCTCTTCTGGAAACTCGCCTTTTTCATTATAGCAACGCTTCTTGTCCCTGGAATATCAGCACGGTGACAGGAAACCCGATCAAATAAAGATGTGTATTTTGCCGTAGAGAGCTTGACCTGCGAATGTAGTAATAGCTATTTGCTACTGAAATGTAATAAAACAATTAATGGTAAACAGCTTGGCGTAAGAGTAATAGATGGCTATAAGTGGGGGGTTTGTCATTGGGAGAGCAATTTGTAATGTGAAAGGATTGCGTTATGTAGTTCGGAATATTATTTGAATACTTTGGCATTCAAATAATACGGCAACTGTCACTATGTGGAGCAGGGTGTTTAGATTATAGACCCGCCTTCCAAACAAGTGCAATAGTGACATTGTCATAATAGCCTCAATTTGTATTTGTAAAACTTGTATACTTAGTGTTGGCTGCTACCCTCTGAAGTAAAGATAGAAAATCGCTGGATGAACGGGGAACGGGGGAGGTTTTAAGAGTAATCGGGAGGAAATGTTATTTGGATTTGAAACCGACTTCATGAGGTGTATATCAGTGAACACTGTATGCTACAGTATGTGTTGTCAAGGACAAGGCTTACAGGTGCAAAGACACGCACACAGACATGCAAATGATTCATTTGGTAGTGCAATGACAAATGTAAGCATGAGTAAGCAAATCCAAAATGTGTGATGTTCAGTGTATGTGTGGGAGAAGGGTTGCAACCTTAAGCAGAGCGAGAGATTGGGGTATTGTTGCTTCACACATGGACAGTTTATGCATTATGCACTGCAAGTATTTTCTCTGACAAGAATCTATGTTAATACCTAACCGACAGGGTTTTGACAGAGGAACCAAACACCAGAACACGGCACACATTTCAGTAGGGATATCAGAACACAAAGTGCAACCCAAGCAGCCCTCTGGACGTCCATTTGAGAGTCAGGTGTCAGGTGACAAGCTAGCGGCCTATTATTACGTCCCTTCCCGTCTTGGCTGTTGTACTGCTGAAATGCATCAATACCGTGAGTTCTGTGAGTCTAATCCCCCTTCCCCCCCCGCCCCGCCCCGCCCGTGTTCCTCCAGCTCCTGGTGTCCCAGTTGCTGCATAGCTGGGGCCAGGATGGCTTTCTGAATCACATAGAGGGGTAGGTTGTCTCACACTGGCAGTGTCTGTCCTCTGCAGTCGCTGTGTTTGCATCGGGCCGTCGATGAAGCCGGCTTGTCGCCCCTCCGGCGCGATGCTGAATGAATTGTGCTCTTATCTTGTCGCAGGGTGATAGAGTTTTACCGGCAGCAGCGAGACGCCATGATCTCCTCCGCTGATAAGTGGCTCACAGGTTTGTGGAGGCTGACAGATTATCCCCGCGCTCATGGCGGTCGAACAAGGAATCACATAGAGCTTTTATGGGCAGTGGTTTTTCACAGTGGGGACCTGCAGTGGGTTGTGGGAAACTTACACAAGGTAATTTATAATCCCTTTGAGAAATATTTAATCATCTTTAATCTAGTTTTATATAAATAAAATTCTCGTGTCTGTGTAATTGTACACGTTGTGTTTAACAGTGTACATGTTTTAAATATATGGGGTATATTTTATATTGGATGTGTATTGGTGTGTGTGTGATAACCTGGCTCCTTTTATTAAGGTTCCACGGCTGCCAGTCATCAAGCGATCACGTGGGCTGGTGTTTACTGCATTTCTGTGTGTGCGTCTGTGCGTGCGTAGATGTGGCCCAGTGGCACGCCCCCTCTGCAGGCATGTTCCTGTGGATCAGACTAAAGGGCATAGCCGACACCCAGTCACTCATCATGGAGAAGGCTCTGGAGAAAGAGGTTGGTGCGCGGCGGCTCTCTGACGCCTTGTGTGTTGCAGCGCTGGTGGTCCCACCTGAGCTCCGATGGAAGGCAGCCGTTCCCATCGTGCCTGGGTTAACACCAGCGCTGCCCTAGTCACAATGCTAACTATACTCTATCTCTCCCCCCCCCTCTCTCTCTCTCTCCTGCACCATTTGTAAGCAGGTGCAAAGCCCGGGCAGGTTTAGTGGGTGTGAGATGGGTTTTGAAAGCAGCCTTTGTACAAACTGGGACTAGGGTTGAGCGGGCTGGTGTTCACACACACACACACACACACACACACACACACACACATACGCATACTTAACATGCGTATGAATACAAACCAGATTATGTGGCTGATTAAGTTGGTGTTACTGAAACGAGGTGGGAAGCACATTGTGGAATATCTTCAAATGTTCCTACGTCCTACAGCTCAAGCTGTTGAAAATGGGCAAGTGGCACACAACGAAGTCCTTTTCTGGAATGCCTTGTTGTCTGCAATGAGGAAATAATTGGTTCTTTATGTCTGAAAATGAATTCACAAGGCACACAAGGGGAGGCCTTGTGTGTGTGTGTGTTTATCCTTCAGCTGTACTTTCTGCCAGTGACAAGCTGCTGGTAGAGTTACTGGGCAGGGTTTTATCTTGAAATGTGCCAGCTGTGTATTATGTTTCATAAGACGAACTCAGGGGGAGGGGGAGCGTTACCTGAGCAGAAGGACCATGAACACTGTAACCGTTCTGCTGCTAGGCCTACATTTTCACTTAGCAGACGTTTTTGGCTATTAATTTTAAAGCAAAGAACGTACGTACATTTCTGTTTAGTAAATGGGAGAGCAAAGCATTTTTTCCTCCAACAAATGCTTAGGTAAACTGTGAATGTAACTTAGAAGATGTAAAAGTACAGTACACAGTGACCTAACGTTAGGATAACAATAAGGATTACAAGTGTGTGTGTGTGTGTGTTTAAGGTCTCGCTAGTTCCTGGAGGTGTGTTCATGATAAACAGTTCTGAGCCTTGCCCATACGTCAGGGCAGCCTTCTCACTCTCAACACCAGAGCAGATTGACGAGGTAAGTGTACACGCACGCACGCACGCACGCACGCACGCACGCACGCACGCACGCACGCACGCACGCACGCACGCACGCACGCACGCACTCTTACTTAATATTATTTTCACTTTTCTTCTGTCTCACCAGGCTTTCAGAAGACTCTCTTTACTCATCAAGGAGGCTTTGTGACGAGTCAGACACAAAAGGATGAAGACTTGGTATATATATTTGTTTTCCCGACAGATCATGTACTTTTAGAAATAATTAACATATTGCAGATGCGAATGTTAAATGTTAAATCTAGAAATGTGTATTTGTTGTAAAATGGCTTTAACGATGGTGAAATATTTTCTGTACGGGCCATGGTGTTATAGCGTTCCTCAGAACATTACACGCCACACGTTTGAACCATATCAAGATATAAAATCCCTTTCGACAGAGCTATTGTGACGTGTGAATAGAAAGACACATTGAAATAACTGTGAAATATCACAACTGTAAAATTAATAAAACATTTTGTTTTTATTTTAGAAATTAATTGTTTTTCTTTTTCTTTATGCATTCTCTAGGGGCTGACATTTCCATCTCACCTCATCTCAATAAGGAAGCGCCTAACCCTCTACATGAGACGAAAATGTTTTCTTCAATATCTAATCCCAATTTGCTTAATGATAAACTCATAACAGAGCCATCAGAACTTTGCTGCATTTGTAAAATATTTCGCTGGCTAATTTGAAAATGGGACTGGACATGCTTGAGGAGGTTTAGTTGCACAAACTGTTCCCCCATGCTGTTTTTTTTATGAGGCATTTCGTTGGGGCAAGGCCAATGTTCTGTACATGGACTCATGGTGGCCAGGATTGTGCAAATGTGGTCATCCATGAAAGATAACTATAGGACAAAGAGGTAGTTTGGTGTTAATGGTTTGCTAAACATAGATCCACTTATAGTGTTTTGCAGTGGGCATAGGACTAATCAATAGAGAGATGCACAGAAATACACTATACATAGCTTTGAGTATGAGTGGGCTGTACTAATTGACACACAGCTATCTAACTGTTCTAATGGCCCTGTACTTTTAACTTTTAAACTTTGCCCTGGCCTTGACCACAGTAAGCCAATAATCCACTCACGTTCTTTTACATAAATACATCATTAAAATGCTGCAAGAATTTGGTACTGTTTTAAATATAGGGTGAATTTTGAGGACCATCTCCAGTTTTTGGTGAAAGATGAAACTAACTAAATGTTCGTTAACTTATTGTTAACCGGGAAATAGATTTTGATTTTAAAGGCAAACATACATTATGTTTCATCTGCTGCAAATGTCATATTCATCAGTTAATCCATGCTCTGCTGTATGTCTATAATGCATGAGGTTGCAGTGTGCAACACAATTAAATGCTTAGTCTCAGTCTGTGATGAAGCTTGCAAGCCCGACTCATGCTGGAGTGGATGACGGCTGCTGGCAAATTGCCCAGGATCATACAGGGCATTTCTGTGTGTGAGACAATCACGAGCCTATGGAAATTCACTCATTCACAATACAATATATTTTACATGTCAAGTTAATATAATTGCATCATGTAGGCTATCGGCTACATATAGGCCCTGCAATGTTATTAAACATTTTGAATTCATGCTTATTATTAACATATAACTATATTACAGCTGGTACCTTTCATTGTTATTATAAATAACTGTTACATCGCAAATGGATAATAAATAAATAAAAAAGATGAGTGCTGCAGCCTGCACCTGCCCTAATAAAAATTTCCACTCACTTTTCGGGGGTCCTATCCAAATGATTCACCGCAGGTGTCATGCCGGATTTGTACCCCACCGGCAGAAAACATGTTTGCCTTTTGCCATACAGCGTTCTTTTCCAAATGAAACATACCAATTTAAAGAACCACATCAGAATAACTATTTATTATACAACAACAATAACATGTAATACGATATCCGGCTTCCAGCTTGATACTATCCGTAAGAATATATGAAAAGGCAAATCTATGTCCTATATGTCGTCGAGTACCAACCTATCGACATGTTATTAATATAAAGCACACTGCACAAACAAACTGGCGCTACAGTACATAGTTGTGCTATCTGAGGGTCCAGAATATAGTCTATAATATAATGGGATACTAATAATAGTTTGAGCGGGGCAACACATTCGTCACGACACTCATGAGCTGCGGCTCAGAGACATAGCGGGCATCAGAAGGATCGGGTGCGGGCAGGCATACATACATTGGTTGCGTTGGAGTCAACGACATTAACTCAATCGGATTAATATTGTACAATTCACGAAGGAATAATATGTGAGTATCAAGGTTGTTTTGCCATTATTCAGACGTTTGACATAATTTAGCAGAGAATGCCTGCCCGGTCGGACATTACCGAACGACGAGCTAAATATGCTAATGCTAGCCCTAATTTACATCAATGGAGAAATTCAGAGATCTCTTGATTTTTTGGTGTAAATATAAAACGTCGTTGTCCTGAATGAATA
>JAODLL010002885.1:0-10000 GCA_026546735.1 Forbesichthys agassizii | reverse complement strand
AGCCAGTTCCACGTGTATAGAGAACCCCTGTAGCTTGACCAGGGTGAACCCAATTTAGTACCTGTCCTTTCAATAGTTCACACAGTACTCTGCACTGTAGTGCCATGTCATCATATCATATTCAAGTTCACTGCTGCATGTACAGAGGAATACTGTACATTTACTTGTCATCCACCAGCTATCAAAGGATGACTGGTGGCAGGATGCCAAGTATTTTATCAAGTAATTTGTTCTCTGTAGAATATAGGTATGCTGGATTGCTGCATAAGCCATGAAGGGTCAGGTAATAGATAAACTAAGTACATAATATATTATCTTCATTGTCATTTTACAGAAACAAAAACGAATTTTATGAGAATGTCTCCAAAGCAAAGAAAGATGTGAAGAAACAGAAGTCAGAAGAGAAGAAAAGTGGCTCTGTGAGGAAAAAATAGTTTTAAATGAGTTATCAACTAGTATTTTATTATATTATTATTTGGATTTGGATTTGTTTTGTATTGCTCAGTGAATACATGCAATGACAATGGCAATAATATAATGATGGATAAAAGCAAAAAGGTCTGAAATGCTGTAGGCTATGATAATTGGCACAGCTTTTAAAAATAAAAGCAGGATTGATATAGTTTGTATAAAGTTTGTCTTTGTATTGTCTTGTTTAAAATGAACATTAAAGCTCATGGTTGGTTTCTTTGTGATTTCAAATTATGGGGTTATTGTTAATTATTTTGAATACATTTAAATATTCGAATTATCCTTTTCCAAGGTATCTAACGAACGAACTCTTGAAAACGAATATACTTTAATTTCTGCTGTGTACCTCCCTCTCTGCATGGGGTGAAAAACATCTATTGTAGTACTTTTGTCATCACGAGTAGGGGGGAGGGGAAAGTAGAGATACCATTCGTGTGAGAGAGGGAGAGATCGTTGGGATACACATTATAATATAGTGTGGGAGCTACATCGCGCACCCTGCGGAACCTACAGGACTGTGCAACATAAGTTTGTCGATTTGTTGTACGGTTATTGACGCACATTTCTAGACGACCGTTCAAACAGGATTGTACAGATTACACAAATGAGATTAAGGTTTAACAACGAGGTACGTCATCAATAAGAAAGATTTTGGAAACTTAAAGCAAGAAATTTCATAGGAAAATCTCCATCGCTTGTAATTTTTGCTGCTAGTATTCTTTGACCAAAAGTAAACATGTCTAAACCTAATTACTCCGGGACATTTAACATGGATTCTCAAGAAAATATGGACGAATACCTTGCAGCTTTGGGTAAGATTGTAGCCTATTTACTTGTGTAACACATTTCTAGAAGTTCTTAGTTCGCGACCCACAGATGTAACCCCTCCTTCTCAGCACAAAGGCTCATAACATGCAATATAGCGTTTCAGTTTTCTTTTACGTTTTTTTAGTAGGCTACTGAGAGCCCATATCAGTTTCACGAATTTGTAACCATGTAACATTTGATTTAATTGTCAGTAGTTGCTTACCCTTTTAGACGACCCCGCGGACACAAAGTCGACACAAACACGCACGATCACAAGCACATACATTTCCCTACTTCTGATGCTAGTAGGGCTGCAAGTCGACAAAGTTTATTAAAACCTCCCGCATGTGTTTCTCCTCACTGCCAGATATCAATTTTGCTTTAAGAAAAATAGTGTGCCTGTTGAGACCCTCCAAACAGATCAGCCATGACCCCGTCACGGGGGATATGAAGATCCGCACTCTCACCACCTTTAGGAACTTTGACATGAATTTCACCATCGGACAGGAATTTACGGAAGACCTGGGGCCTGTGGATGGACGAACTTGTCAGGTTGGCATGCCTTTATCTCTTAAATGCATATATTTTAACCCATTTCATATTTCCTTATGGTCTACAAATAGACATAGTAAATGATAAAAACATTTGTCTGAAATGTTGAGGTGGATGATAGGAGCTAGCCTATAGGCTCACCTCCATACAGTCTATTAGTTTATAACTAATTACAGTTTATAACCCTAGATTGTATGCCACACAACTGTCATTACTTGTTTGCATCACGTGAGACCAAATAAGAGTGATACTACCTAATGCAAACACACACACGTCTTGCCAGTTGTTTTTGTGACCTGCAGTATCTCGCCCATCCCACCCCTTCCCCCACTGTGTGCAGGTATGTACAGGAGACAGGCTGATTTCCAATATCTTGAGAGTAATTCTACTCCTAAAACAGTTTACAAACCTCTGTTGCTTGTATGGTGATCCATGTACAACAGTGCGTGTGCACATGTTCATGTTAACATTAAATAAAAGGCTTTCCTCCTTGTGGAATGAATGACCATGTCCGTCTGTAGAGGTCCCTATAGGATTCACAATAACACTGCTGCTATGCCGTGCAGACAACAGTAGACTGGGATGGAGACAAGCTGGTTTGCATACAGCGAGGGGAGAAGGAGGGAAGAGGCTGGACTCACTGGCTGGAGGACAACAAGCTACACTTGGTAGGAATGATGTTTGAACTTAGCAGATAACACAGGCTGAACAGGGGCAATGATAAAGCAGTGGTGGGATTAATGTATTATATACTCTACATGGGACACCTGTTTTGTACACGCATTTATAATGAACAGATTGGTTAAACAACAAAGAAAAGGGATCGGTTTGTTCTATCAAAGTTGGTCACCAGTCAATCCTTTATAATTCGGACTTAACATTTCAAGCATTCTTTGTTTTTACACTTTACAATACTATTACCATAATTTGCGGCAAAAGGCAAATCCAAGAGAGAACAGTGAGGATCAGGAATTATAGGATTTTTCCAAGTTATGCAATTAGATACATTTGTTATTTCCCTGAGCTCCTCTTCCCAACAGCTTTTAATGGTTCCAAGAACACATTTTAATACTAGAGGTGATTGTGCATTTGGTGCAGTGGCACCAAGGCTATGGAACTCTCTCCCTTTAGACCTGAGAGCCTTAGATTCTGTGGCCGTTTTTAAAAAACAGCTCAAGACACATCTTTTTCAGCAAGCTTTTAATTAGCAACATACTGTTAGGTTTTTGTTTTATATTATAATATACTTTTATTTTGTACGGTGTAGGATTGTATTTATTTGCTACAAATGACTACAAATCAAATGTTGACAAGTGCTAACAGTTAACCATGAAGCCATTATGTTTTTGTTGCTGTTATGTAAGTCATGCTCTAGTCTGAGAAATGGAGCTTTGAAAGGATTCTTTTAAACCTAAAACTCTTTCTTTTTTATTGTTTGATTTCAAAGACTTCTTGAAAGAGCTGAGGGCAAAGAGTGGGCCCATGTCACAAAAGATGTAAATAGAGGGAGCAGTGAGAGCAGGAAATGTCGAAATCAGTGTTTAGAAATCCATTTCCACCTCCCTCTTTCTTTCTCCTCTGTCCTCTCCGTGACCCCGATCTTTCCTCCTCCCCTCTGCAGGAGATGAGAGTTCAAGGGGTCGTTGCCAAGCAAGTCTTCAAAAAGGCTGATTGAAGTCATGTAAAAGGGCACACAAGTATATCCAGTTATTAGCCTTGTTAGTTCTTAGTTAAATCTTTATTTTAATTAGAAAACCCGTAAAATCTAGTATTGAACTGAGCATCCAACCAGGCTTCCCCGATGTTATGTTATAATTTAAATACCATGTTGTTGCTTGCCAAATATTTAATTTCCTTAGCCTTGTTTCTCATTTGCATTTGGAGTTTATTTTCAGTAATGCATAATTATCAAGATTGTGTTTTTTGTTATAATTGTACATGCATTTTACAGAAATATAACTTTTGCCTATAGTATTTTATGTACCGTTTTATTTACAGTTTTTAATTGGTTTATAAACTGTAAAATCCTTAGAACCCTACTGTCAAAGAATATTTCCTTATTGAGCATTTGGAATACATTTACCTGTTTTCATTAGAAAAGTGATCAGTTATACCATGTTCTCAGAATACTGAACAAGGTGGTGTTAGTTTGGTAGGTATATATTATTTTTTTAAATGGCCTAGCCTTAGATTATATCAAATTAAATAAATAACATAGGATTGCAGAACAGTGTTACATTTTATTATCTAATGAACAAAATACGTGTTGTAGCATGCTAGGATGAAAAAGTAATTGTTATGCGCTACCATTGCCACTAGGAGGATATAGCCCAATCGCCTGGTTTACAATTTTTGTCCACCAGGGGGCATACATATACACTATATATATAGTTACAGTGTATATATACAGTTCTATATCTGTACTATTCTATTAGTAAGTGCATGCCAAAACTCTTGACTTTTCTGCTTTGGGCAAGGTATCATTGCAGCCTATGTTGTTTGCCTTTGCCAATGCTCACACATGACCAACAAGTGGAGCATTTCGGTTCTGTTCAGTTCCGTGACAAATATTAACATCCAGGATTTATGGTAATCTGTGTTCTACTGTCTGAAACTGGCTCTACACGACATCCAGTAAGAATCACCCTGGACTTTAAACAGTAAGTCTACTCGTCAGTTTGTGAGTCATCAAACTAAAATGTTAACTATACTTTAATCTCCTTACCTCACAGCATTTTTCAATGTTTACAATTGGTGGAATCAGGCTCAGAGCTGGGGTACAGTTACACTTTAAATACCAGACAGATTGGATGATTAGTCCATTCAGACCACACTGATTTACATTTTCTTTATATCAGCTCAGAAACTAATAGAAAGTTGGAAATTTGAAATTTAACTAGCTAAATAAATAACTGATACTTGAAACTGCATGCATTCTGTGTCTAGCAGTCGATTTTACCAGCATCACTTAATTTGGAGCAACAATCTTCATAATCAACTGATTTGCAAAGGTGCCAGCAGATGAATGGAACAATCCAAATAAGACAGATGAGGTGGGTGGGGGGTTCTTGAACACAGGCACTTAATTGAATTGGAATCAGCCAAACCGCCCACCTGGATGCTGACTAGCCCATGGTTCTGTAACCAACACTAGTTTTCAATAAAAACACAAAGCAACCAGAACAGCTTGCAAAGTCAGGTTTTTAGGCCTTAAGATTACATCTGAATGCTTTGATCCTTTCAATACTTAACCAAGATTCCAATTATCAATGCATCATATAATATTTTTTTGACACACACACACACACTTGAATATACATACTCCCTTTATCAAATAAATACAAAGACATGCCATGTTTTTTGATGCTGTTGCAATGGGCTTAAGAGCAAAAACAATGGACTGGAAAGACATTTCCTATTATACCAATTTCCTGTGATAACAGCAGAATGGTGCTGTGCTGTCAGTGGTGGGATCATAGATAATAAGAGGAACCAAATTGGACTGCATAAACACTACCCACCACCCCAACGTCACCAGTGTACAGACCGTTCAGACGATTAATTCCTTATTCCACAAGGAAAAATGTCCTAGATGAGTTCTGTAATGGGGAGGAAAAGTTAGTGGGAGTAGAGAACAGAGCTACTTGTATTCGTAATGTCAAAGGAAGTTTGTCCAATCTCTCCGGTGGAATTCTTCCAGTCTTGTGTTCAGCAGCTGAAAAAGTGCGTGTTTTTTTGGGTTTACAAAACAAGGTGCAATGCAAAATGTTTCCGAAATCCTTTGTCGAAATAACGTATGTTACCAAGGAGAGGACATTATGCCCCACACCACTCATTCTCCTGTGGCTCTGAATGGTTCCTGGTGAAGCTGGGCGGGTTGCTCCCTGATTCTCCGTTGAAGTAGCGTGTATAGCTCCAAACCTGAACTGTAGCTGAAGGCTGGTCATTGAAGGGCAGGCCCGTCTTAACACTGTCTAGAGTGCAGACATCTTTATCATCTACTGTAGGAGTAATATTGATGACATCAGCATGAATGAATCATTACCAGCCACCTTCATCTGACTAGTGTTGTACTGATTTAGATGATATTAGCCAAAATATATAAGCATCCAAATGGAATGAATGCATTTAGAGTGCAAACATGTGATATTAACCTAGTTCTGTCTGAAATAAACTTTTCGCTAACATACCTAGTAAATTACAATACATGTTGCTATAGCAGAGAGCTAAGTACAATAAACTAAATAAAGAATTTGCCTACTGCCATTGTTTTTTTTCATTTTTAACTTTTTTTTGGTATTAATTAGTTGTAGAATATAGAGAGTTTCACCTGAGTCCATGAGTGATGTTTCACAGGCTCTATCTCCACAGGTTTCCATGAAGTGCCCATTCACTTCTGTGGACGGTAAAGGAAGCATCGTTGAATATGCTTCAGGCACCGGCTCCACTGGACTGAACAGAGCTTTTGAAAAGTCTATATGACACAAGGAAACACAAACGGCTATGGTCAAAAGCAGCATACCTTTTTTTTGTTTCCAAATCCTCCTCTGAGTGGTACTGTAGCAGTTTGTCACCTCACTGAAATCAGTTATGGTTTGCCCCTCCCCCAGAGACACACACAAACACACTGGCAAAGACCAGTGGTGTGGTGTGGTGTGGCACCACTGACCTCTTAAATGTGCATTTGACTTTGTAAGGAGGGGTTTATGCTCTGCAACCTTGCCATAATATCCCAATTCTGTGTGTCTCGACTGACACAGGACAGACCTTTCTTGCTCACGGATGTCAAGTATTGCACTTATGTTCTCAGTCACCTGAAAGACTTCAGTTAAGCATCACAGCCCTCGAGGCACAATTGGTGAACTTTACTTTACAGTAAACGCAGATGTCACTTCATATATCATTAATACCTATTGAAACGCTAATCAGTTGAGCAGTGTTGGTACTGATGCTAAGTCGCGTAGATATTCTCCTCTTGCCCATCTTGATCAAACATTCAAACATCCACCAAGGTCAACTTGGCCTGCTCAGCATTTTTATATATGACTGTCACAGACCGTTATTAGACATATAGAAAGAAGCATCTGCATTACTGTCCTCCATTCATATATTCAGGGTTTTCCTTCCATTTTCTGTTTTCACCCATCTGTAGTCATTTGTTTTGTTGAGACGCTGCTGTTCCAAAGCAGACAAGAGACTGACTTCATGATTCTAATATGCACAAATTATTACGTAGTTCAACCAAACTTTTCTGTATTTCTAAACTGAGGATTTCAGTGGAAATCACTGATGTACACTCAACACATTAGTGTTGCATGTCTCATTGTACGTGACACAATTTTACAGGAATTTATGATTGTGTGTTGTCTGCCTGTGACGTCTGTGCAGTAACTGTCGGGCTAAATGTGAGCAAAGGATGTGGTTAGCTTTCACATCCTTCAGTGCTTAGCAAGCTAGATCAGTAATTATAATGTATAGCTTGCCTCAATTTGCCATTGAGATAGTTACATTTATAGTATGCTGGCTTTTATAAAACACGATACCAGCTAATTACACAATGTTTATATTATTAAGGTGTCATTTGTGAAATTAGCTGTGTTGCCGTAATATCCATAATCTTCGGCATGATCTTTTTGGCTCGGATAGTTACACATTGTCTCGCCCCATTGTCGATAATTTATCGCGACTTATTTGCCCATGATATACCACACACTGTGTACACATTGTACCGCACACAAGGGTTTCACATTATCTCATACATTTGGTGACCCTAGAGGAAATGGTGGTAAGGTTTACATGTCTACATACGTAGACAGGAAATTACATTCTTTGTTCTTACTGCAAATGCAAATGGTTTGACATTTGGTTTTTAGTGTCTGTACGTAGGAATGCATGAGCGTGTAAATACTGTAGAAAAAAGACAAGAAAAACACATCGTACTGTACAATGACATCCCCCAAGGGGGAAAGTACTGGTGCACTGGTGTCATACATTACCTGCTCTACGTGATTTGCATCTTTTCTTCCAAAATATGACGGCAAGCAGGATGAAGAAGGACGTCAGAGCCAGTCCTGACCAAAGAGTTGCTGGTAATATCCAAGAGCACTCTGATGGATAGAGAGAGAGACCGTTTATTAACATTTGCATTTTCAATTGATTATTTCCATACATTATTTTCCTCAATGTGGTAAAATAGAAATCCCCCTGCTCCTCCTGCTCTCAACAACTTATTGTCCTTTTAAGCTACCGTGTTTATTTTTCTGTTAAGTGGATAGGTCACAAATCCTCATTACCAAAACAATGATTTTAGGATTAGAATTGCATGTTCAGTGATCACTGTCCCTCGAATCAACAGATAATTCCACCAGTTATTATACTAAAGAGCCAGATATCTGTGATGTGTTACCATAATAGGTCACCATATATGAGAAAACAACGGCTCTAAACCAACCAGATTTGAAGGAACCACACACAGCATCAGCAGTTGAGGTTCCTGGAGTTTCCTCGACTCTCCCTAAATCCTCACACCTACAAAAAGAGACATCAAGACATGATATATAACTAGTTCGATATGTATCTGTATGAAATGGTCAGGTGACAGAGAACTGTACCAAGGATTTCAAGAAACATCCACATTTTCATGCAGGCCTATGTTTTCTTTACTATTTCATTACTGAGTATATGTTTAGCAGGAATTCTGAATGCATCTTGACCTAATTCAAAGTGGACAACAAATAAACAGAGTTATGACTCTATGTGTGTGTACTGTGTGTAATTATTCACAGTCCATATCTTTTTCATTTGAAATGAATAGCGGTAAAACAAACTGACCTGGTGTGCCGTTGACAAGATGAGGTGGAATCCGTTACGTTACTGAAGGTCTGATTTACACATGGTACACAAACTGTATTTTTGTATTTTGGTTTTTCCGTAACTGCAAATTGGAACCGTTTATAAGACAATACATAAGACAATACATCTATCAACGAAATTACACTGCACAGTAGTTGTGGCTATCCGTGAATACTAATGGGTATTTTATGGTCATGAAGCATACAATATTTAGATTTTCGCAGCTCTGTGTAAAGTGTAGCCTACCTGGACCCTTGACCCCTTCACCCTCTGGGCATCTTTTAGAAGGTTGGCAGTTTCGGCATTCTCTGTCTTCACAGTAGAAGTCTGCCATACAAATGCACTGGGTGTCTTCAGTAGCTGTACATTGCTGTTCTTTTACATGGCCTGACAGACCCAACACAAACCAATGGATGAGAGGGTTGGGTAGAAACAAGAATAAGGAAACACTGTTAACTGGTGTGTTCTTAATCAAGCATTTCACTAAGGCTATACTTGGTGGAAAATAAAAACGAAGGGAAATCAATCATGGAGTTCATGGAGAACAATACATAATGTTATCTGAATTGAAGGAAGGGGCTTGTGTGCTTTACCATTGCAGCTCCTACATGCTATACACTCTTTCAGGTAATTTGGAGTTGCTGTGTGTGAGTCATGAGGGCATTTCATGCATTCAGTCTTCCTGGTGCCGTCACAGTCTCTGTGGACATAATGTCCTGTTTTAGGGGGTAAGAAAGATGCAAACTATGATTGCATTGAAAACGCATACATTTTCTGTTGTTCTTGCTTGCTTTTCATTTGAGTACTTGAACCACACTGTATACAAAAACATATAGCTGGTCACAATAAGTTCATTCGAGAAGAATAGCAATCTCTTACTGACCTGCTGGACAGAGATCACAGCAACGGTTCTCTTGATTATGATACTGATCCTCGCGGCAAGCTTCCTCAGGCATTTGTGTCTTGGCCATTTGTGACTAGATTCTCCTGTGATGTTAAATCTTGTGCTGTGTCCTAGTTTGTCACCATATAGACTCTTTATAGGTAACTACTGCTTTCTTACTACTACTACTGTGAGACTGACAACATGCTTTTTGCCTTTCTAGTCCTTCTGTGGGAAAACCCCACAATGCTCTCATTCTCTCACTCTCTCTCGCTATCTATCTCTGTCTCTCTCTCTCTCTCTCTCTCACTCTCTCCCTCACTCTCTCCCTCGCTCTCTCTCTTGCTATCTGCCTCTCTGTCTCTCTCTCTCTCTCTCGCTCTCTCCCTCGCTCTCTCTCTTGCTATCTGTCTCTCTCTCTCTCTCTCTCTCTCT
>JAODLL010002884.1:0-12084 GCA_026546735.1 Forbesichthys agassizii | reverse complement strand
GGGGTGGTGCTTCTGACCCTATGAAATTGAAGGGAGAGGTGTTTTTTGTTTGGATCAAGTTCAGATATAAACTATGTTTCTCCAGAACCCCTGACTCCACCTTTTAAAGGTTTAGAAGGAAAGCTCTTAGCCGGCACTCTCCTTAACGGACCCATCCCAGTCATTAGCCAGTGGGCTATTTTTGCCATTAGGAACCTCCTGGAGCGCAACAAGGAAAACCAGGAGTTGGTGGCAGCGATGGAGCGGCAGGGCACGGCCGATTACTCCGCACTGAAGGAGCTGGGCTTCCAGGTAGAGGAGCGGGACGGCAGCCTGCTGCTCAAAACTGTCAAGGAGGATGCCCGAAATCCACCAGGTGGCCTATGAGGAGAAACAAGCTGCGGAGGCAGGTTTTGTTGCTCAAGGGCAGTGCCACCTTGGATTGTAGAAGACCCCTTCCCCTGCAAAGCATCGCAATATAATTAAAACATTTGGTTTTTGTTTTTACTTCTGAAGACTGAGACTTTCATCCAACTTGGGGAGATTCCACACACTGTGTAGTTCTGACATGTAAAAAGCTCAGCCCCTTCGTATAAACTTTCCCAGGGTGGACAATTTGTGTAATATTCCGTTGCACTGTTGCTCAGTAGGCCCCGCAATCCAAGGTGAGATTGCCCTCGTTTGCGTAGAGATTAGACACATGCGTATGTGTGCACAAGCCCTTTTAGTTGTTGTTGCCGCCTCAGGGTTTCCCTCATGCTAGCAACTATAAGATACATTTCAGGAGGCGCCACTCCATCGGTAGGTAAGCAGTGGTGTTCTGCACTTGTTCAGGAGGACTGGTAACACTGTTACAGCCATTGAGCCAAATGAAAAACACTTCATTTAGTAGAAGGGTAATATTTGTGAGGGAACCGTGTTTGTTTTTTTATTTAACCTTTATTTACCCAGGGAAATTGTGAGAAAGTGGAATAAATAATAATGAATAGAAAAAGTGGGTACAAAATTCACAAACAGTGACACTTGGTTATGCTAGCAGCACGCGTTATGCTAGCCCCAAGCACAAATGGCATTGCTCCACGGGGTTTGACCCACTGGGGAAGCCCCTGGTTGGAAAACTGGTGTCTAGAGCGGTCGATAGGCCAGGAGATGGTGTTTGTCTCCACTGAAGTACCACACATATCCACAATCGCTGGGCCAGTCCAGGGATTGTGGTCTAATCCAAAAACAAAGAGCGCTATACTCTCTTGTTTTTTTACCCCTTGAAAAATGCTGGCGTTACCAGCAGGAGATGCAATCTAATCCCAGACCAACAGTAACCTAGGCAGTAACTTTAAGAACATAGAATTACCATATGGTGATAATCCAACCCAACCTATTGTTACTTCTGTGAACTATCTAATGACAGAGTTGCATTGGGAGAATTGGGTATAAGTAATAATGCTTATAAATTATTTTGTAAAGTAAATGCCTATTTAAAGATGTTAACTCTGGTATATATAACATGCGCTGGATTTTTTTTAAACTAAATTATCATCTGGACATTTCACTATGTTCTTTGTTTTACAATGCTTTATGAAACGCAAATGTAACGTATTTGAACTTTAATAAGCTTATACTGTGATAACAGTGCATTTTAAATTACCATTCCCATTATCAAATCCATTTCTAATGCATGGTTCTTGGATGAATAAAACAATATATGGCATTTCTGCTTTATCGCACATGCAGAGAACATTAGATATTGTAGACAAACGCATGAAGCCTTACTGACTGTGACATGCAGAACGAGCGGTTTGAAGCTGTGTTTCTCTCACTGATTGTTTATGAAGTAGTACACCATAGCACTTTACTCCAAGAAAGATAGGCAGACCTATCACATGTGGAGATGGGGGAATAATGGGCATGCAATTCAGTCTAGAGCAGAGGTCTTCAACGTTTTTCGGACCAAGGACCCTTTGGCTGATAGAAACATGGCACAGGGACCCATCCCCCATCACATATGGTATGAAATATTTAATTGCCGGGCCAACAACAATGTAAGACTGCCTATAATGGCATATATAAAAGTAGGCCACTAACTAAGTCATTCAAATAATTTGAAAGATTTATATATTTATGGCACAATCTGTATTTATGTTAATGTATTATGACATTTACATTTTTGGAAGAGAAATAAGTTTTACTAATCATTTATGGACCCCCTAGGGGTCCCGGGCCCCCTGTTGAAGACCTCTATTCTAGAGTGTAGTTAAGCGGTTCCCAGTACAGTTCCCAACAGAGTAGTGCTTGGCAACAGCTAGCGTCCAACTAGAGTGAATCACACAGGCATTCGTTTGGCACGATGGCATCCTACTTTCCTCTTTTCACCCTTTCATTTGCATTGGATCAAAATATATTTTGAATATATAAATTTAAAAAAAATGTATGACTAAATATATCGAACCGATCGGCTGGACGTTTTCTCTCGATCAGGCCGGTATAGCGAGGGGAGCTTATGCGCTTCCCGTCCCCAGGATTTTCAGACGGCTAACAAAACACTGTTATTACTTGCGCTCCGCTGGTGGGCTGCAATGCTTTTCAAGGCCACCGGGGGGAGGAGGGGAGTTTGGGGAGGGGGGAGTCAATGAGAGTCTGCTGCCAGATTGGGCGAGGTGGCTGCGGTGAAGGCCTTTAGGTGCCTCTGTCTCCCGTATCAGCGTTTCCGTATCACCTCTACCGTGTGCCTTTTACAGTGTGCAAAAGTAAACATCACGGCATAAGTACATGCTTTGTGTTTCGTAAAAAAATACTATAAAAATGTCAATAAATAAAGTATTCCTGTGTGACCGTTTGTTTGTCTGCATAATGTTGATTTATTTAATTTTGATTAGGTGAAGATCACATGGATGTCCAGAATTGATTTGGCCTCGCAAGACCGTCCTGATCTCACCATCTTGAGTTTAATTTTGCCATGAGAATCAGTATGGAGTCGTGACAAACAATTAATTTGGCGTGTCAGGTTAGAATTGATTGTCCTAAAATTAAATGGTGGTGGGGCTATGTGGGAGACTAAAATGTATACAGTAATAACCTCTAAACAACATTGTGTCCGTAAGAACTTTTTTAGAAGATTCTTTATTCAAAGAGTTTTGCGGTACAGGCACAGGCTTGACTTCCAATTCACAATCTCCACGGCGAGCCGTTCCATATTCTGTTACTTTCTAAATCGTTTACTGGGCTGTGTTTGGGCAAACGTTTTCGTTTTAAAGCCGTATGAGATAGACAATTTAGGATATTTTTTTGAAAGAAAACATGTTTATGTACAATTTAGGAAATTTGGAGAGACAGAAATTCAAAATAATGTTTCTTTCATATCTGAATAACAATAAGCTTCCACATATACATGACATAAAATGCCATATGTTTGTCATATAAAAATATACTCTTCTGCGTGTTATATAAAACTTAAATAAATGCATCTGAATAAACAAACGGTGCTGTTCAAAAATAGCTGGGTGCCCTTTGACCCCCTGTCCATCAGTGCAGTTGTGGGGCGTGCATGAATCTGTAAGGCCTTGTATCAGCACACGCTGCTACATTGAATTCCACATCGCCGGCATTCGTGGGAATCACTGATTTATTCCAACACGACTGCACATCTATTGAGTTCCAGTGAAGCCTGTGCAGGTTTCTCATGAGGCGACACCCCCACCCCCCCCCCATCCCCCCGAACAATAAGGCTGCGTAGCACCGACCAGCTTGAGGCCTAAAATAGTATGTGTAATGTTTGCCTCTTTGGTTGCCCGAACTAACATGTTTCACCAGTGATATATTAGCACTCACCAATAAATTTCCTTGACTCATTGAAATAAAAGGAAAGTGGATGGCTATAGGAGTGCAAAGTGGTGGTAAACTAATTTTACATCACTAATGAATACATAAAATTTACATTTAAAAAAAATAAACTGAATTGCTGGAGTGTGAAAATAGCTGTCCAGCGACTTTATTTTTGCAAAGCCACATTTCTGAAGAATTTGGAAACTGTAAGATTTAGCTATCTATGCTGAAAGCATGTGTTTGAATCTAAATACAGCATATCTTGTGTTTTCAGTGTTTAAACAGAATACAGTGTTACTGTAAATTTGCCAGGTCAAAGACGATCCCTTTTTAGCAGACGCCATCCCGTCAAAGGGCACTCCGTCATTTGTAATTTCCCATTAAGGGTGTTCGTTTTGCCATTTCACCTGGACACAATCCAAAAACATCTGCGCCGTGTTCTTTGTATAGACCGCATAGTACATCTTTCTACCCAAGACGTGGTTTATTTCAGACCAGTCACCTGATCACACCTGTTTTAGTGTTTAGAGTCAGTGCTCTAAAACGGTTTGTGTCTGTTCTATATATATGTTCCCTCCACACATCGTATAGCAGTTAGCTAGTCGTCACTATATTCCAAGACATCTCCAAATAACCAAAGGATGGATGCAATCTGGTGGTGAGGAACCAACATGTGCTCCGAGACCTCCATCCTCCTCCGCCATATCGACCGCTCCACGTCCCTACATCCATCCTTAGCCCCAACATGCCCCTCTTCCCTCCCCCAACACCCACCACCTCAGCCCCCCTTACATGCAGGTGAAGACCCAGGTCCAAAACCCTTCTCCATCCCAAGCCCCGTCAGCACTCCCTCCCCCCCCATACGCCCGCCACCTCTGCACCCTGCTACATGCAGGTGAAGACCTGGGTCTTCTCGCTGCAGGTGTTGCAGGTGACGAGGCAGCACCACTGGAACTTGCAGTGGCACTGCCAGACGCGCGTGCGCAGTTGTGCGTCGTGTCCGCGGCCGCAGCACATCGAGCCGCAGCCGCCCTCCCGGGCCGAGGAGGACGTGCCGTTGTCGCACAGCCGGCCCACCGTGCCAACGCTGCCGGTGGCTGTGTCCGCCTCGCAGTAGCTGGGCGAGCGCTCCAGGTACACCAGCTCCCCCTCCGCGGGTTTCCGGAAGCCCCGGGCCCCCTTGAGGCGCAGGAAGGAGGGCTGGCGGAGCCGCGAGGCCCGCACCGGCTCCACCTGGACGGCGGCGGCGTAGCGGGCCCGCAGCAGGTGGCCGACCTCGCGGAAGGCGGGCAGCGTGGTCCAGCAGGTCCTGGTGGTGCAGGAACCAGAAACGCCGTGGCACTTGCACTCCAGCCTCATCCGCTCCTGCAGCACCTGAACACAAGGGGGCGACAGATCCCAGGCGTGTAGATGACAAGACAGATAGACACTGTGTTCTCTGACACAATTTAAGGAACCCAAGCCCGCCCCTTTTTGCCTCTCCTCCAATAACAGTTGAGCGTTTTTGAATCCGATACATACTCCATCAACTGTCTGTTTTCCTGTAGCTATTTTGTCCAACCTAGTTACAGCAATGTCCTTAAAGGCAAGTCTCGCCGCTCGGCAACAAACTTCTGGACTATCAAATCTGATTAAAAAAAACACCTTCAAACTTTTGGTGATTCTGCTCCAGAATAAGGCTTAAAATGCATTTTTTTTGGCAGTTTGAAATTTCACTACACATGCGCAAGATTTCGCAACACCGAATTGGCTTAAAAGGTTATCTGTTCTGCAATTATAAAGCAGGCGATTGGTTCTTCTGGGGGAGAGGCGAGACATGTTCTTCCAACTGTCACCTTTGGCATTTCACAATGCTCCCATAGAGCTCCATTCAAAATTCTCGAAGTTGCATCTCCTCTAAATAGTGTCTCAATGGTTACAGTAACATGCTTGGAGAAGTGAAAGGAGCAGGGCTTGGGATCGGTCAATAACCTAGCTATCGTAAATGGACTGCATTTACAGTATATAGCTTTACAGTATTTTGCCTCATATTCACCCATTCACACACACATTCATACGTCGATGGTGATTGCTGCCATGCAAGGTGCGACCATCCACCGGGCTTAATGGCAGTTGACTTTGTTGTTTATTCCTTGTAAATTTGTATTAATTTATAACTCATTTCACTATATTGCATATTTGCCGTGTATATTATTTTAGTAGGGATTTTATCATTCTTGAATGACGTTTGTGCAGTTTATTGCATATCGGAGAAGTGTATGCATTTTAGCATTCCTGAAATAGCTTTGGCAAATTGTGTTTGTCATTTGTGTTTCTGCGGACTATTAGTGGGGCCAGGTTACCACTAGTGTTAAACTGAACAAAGAGGGGTTTCTTAAAGGTGATGTGTGATACTTAAAACACAAATATAGCAGCAAACAACTCAACTATGTAATGATATAGTGGCGGAGTAATTGCATCCTGAGCAGAGAATTACTGGCCTGGCACCGCTAAACTTTTATATTATAGTCTGCAAACCCTGTTGGCATTAGCGTCCGCACAGCCACCCTGTTGGCAGACCAACATCTAAAAGTGTCAGATTGTATCCTGAGTAAAGCCACAGTAGAGTTACAGGCATATACTCCATTTTGACTTCTAATTGATCATCTCAATGGCGATACTTATTGTTTTACTTTACAAATACTTTACATAGACTGAGCTGTGTTTGGGCAGTGTTTTTAGTTTTAAAAGTAATATGATATGGACAACATGTAGCATGTGTACAATTTTGGAAATACGGTGTTGTACCAAGAAGGAACTTCTTAAGGGATGATGGAGATGCATTGGAAATACTGAACATAAAGATGTGGTAGAGTGCTGTGTATCAGCGCCAATAGGTGTCAGAAAAATCACGAGTTTGTTTTATGTGTATGTATTTCCCTATCACATAACAACTGCTTACTCAATTTACCGTAAAAAACAGCTTTTTTTGTTCTTCCAACAAATGTGATGGATACATTCAAACGCAGATGCGAGCAGACGATTGGGCCATTAATCAGAGACCCATGTGGGGGTGATATTCCGAACGCAACCACTTCGTGGCTGATTGGGCGACCGTTCTGTATCTGGTTGCAACAGTGAACAGAGAGTTCCCAGACTGTAAAGTCGCACAGAACGTTCAGCATTATGGCACTGTGTGGTCAAGTAGACTTTTCATTGTGGTCATATACTGATACACCAGGGCTCCTTTTATCTGTGAAAATGCCTTGTTCAAAATCTATGTAGTAAAGCGGTATTTGAATAGGGTTAGTATGATTTATGATTTTACGCTACACCATTATGGGCTAACTTGAGTATACATTCATAATCCTTAAAAGTAATGTCAAAAAATGGGGGAAATATCACATACCCTATAGCTGCAGTCTAATTAACTTTACCCTCTGAAAACCAAATATTATTTTATGCAACCATTCATGTATTAAGTTACCCTGAGTAAAACTAGATGTATTATTAACTGCAATATATGTAGCTATTTGGTCACCAAGTCAGACACGTTCTTTTTTTTCACATTTTTTTATTTTGTGGTATTGCGTACAAATAATATGATCAGCAGTGTTGACAGTTGACATGTTCACAGTGTACTTGCACAAATCAATGTGATTTCTATGTAGTACTGAAGATATTCAGAGGTTGAAGCAGCCAGGCCTTCAGTGGACTCAAATCAGCAACCATATCCTCTATCATACGGCTATGATTATCTTATCCATCGATAAGGCATAACTGTGATGGGTTAGGATTAGGCCCGCTGCCTTGTTCCTACCATGGAATAACACCCATGCTCACGCTCCGTATAACGCACTCTGTCTCGTGTGATATTGCTGACTTCCACGACAGAGTTAGTTCTGACTAAATCATTTTATTGAACAAGAGGCATTCTGGTATTTAGTATAATAGCATTGGGACTTGTAAATATAGATCTCAGTTCTAATAACTGTTAATTGCATTAACGATCATTATCTATGTATAATTGTAACAAACTTTTTTGGCACACAGTCTGTGGCCTCCTACCTACGACCACATCTTAGCCGCACTCGTGATATCGCCTCATTCTCCTGCACTGCTGTCAGGTTGGTGGCAAGATAGTCCTGGTTGGTTCTGCGTGTGTGTTGTGTATGTAGCAGGATTGCTTATGGCCGTGCCACCGGAACAGGGAGAGAGAGAGACATGCAGTCACATCCCTTGTCGTGATTTAATGCTTTGCAGTTCAGTGGATGGATTCTCGGCCGATGGCACAGCTCCATTTGGCAGCTAGGTCTGCCCAGCCTGGCATTCCTGACACACAAAGGCCCACGTGTGGTTGCATTTTGGCGTCGGTACAAGCTGTTATTAATTTATACTAACTAGTAATTGGTGGGTTGCATTCTTAAGCCTTTCTCTGTGACCTTGTCATTACAGTACGTTGCTCATAGTACTCATGAGTAGTAGGCTAATCAAGACAATTGCAGGTAAAACAAATGGTTTCTTCATGAACCATAGCTATAGTGATTGTGGAGCCTCTGAACAAATTATTTGTTCGACGAAGGTAGTCAGCTATCGCAAGCTAATTGTAAGCAAACCGCTCCCAACAACACAGCATTAGTACTACGCTTTGCTTCACAATGTGTTTCAATGTGTGAGGTGGCACCGCGGAGGGATATCGTTTTGATTTTAACTTGAAGTTTGCAAGCGTTCTCGAGAAGGACTAACCCTGCCTTTAATGGCTGAAATCCATTGGCCTGTTAATTTGATTATTACTATGACAAATTCAAGGCTTTTCAAAATGTCCTACATCTTGAGTGCCTCTTATAACAAATATTCAAGGATCCCCAAACAAAACATCACCAGAGAAACACCTTTGTACATCATAACTGCTAACTGCAAACCGTTTTTTGGACTAAAGTTCCACCGATTGTTTGAAAAGACTACTTGGTTAATTCACCGATCTGTGGTGGGACGTGTTGAGTGATGCCGGTTTCCGGGGTTACCTTTCGCCCCGCTTCGTTGTTATGCAAGTTCATCAGCCGGCGGGCGTTCTTCCTGACCTCCCGGGCGTCCACGAAGCGCCGCGAGAATCCCACCCCGTACTTGACGTCGTCCGAGCAGCCGCCCCATTTCCAGCCTTCATGCCGGTGGTGGTAGCCCTGCTTCTCGCCGTCGCAGCCGCACTGGCTCAGGTTGCCCCGGCTACAGGCCGCCGTGATGGCGTGCGCCACCCCGGCTGCGGTGATGGCGTATGTAAACGCTGCCTCCCTGCTGGCTGAAGGGAGCAGAGCAGAAAATATGGCAGGTTTAGAGACAGAGCTAGTCGGCTGTGACTGGGCATGAAGTTCAGAGGTGGCTTTAAAGGGGCTCTACGACTTTCTGCCACTTGATGTCACACTTGAGCATTTCAGATCAAACCAAATGCTCTGTGGGCCACACACACACACACACACACACACACACTGACGTGCAAGCGCAGCGGGTCCAGCTAATGTATAGTAAACAGAACAGAGGAACTGGAATGTCAAGACACACACAAAGGGAATGTGATGTCATTCCCTGCTCAGGATGCCATTCTTCCACTATATATATATTCACATAGATAATATTTTGCTACTATATTGTTTAAAATGTTACATATAAAATAATATATAGAGCACCTTTAAGGAATGTACAGTACATATAAACAGTAGTATGCAAATACATTGGTTAATTAACTCTTGTTGATGGATTTATTACTTTTGTTCCCGTGATGAAATCTTGATGGGCCGGTTGGTTGCCACAGGGAAAACTAGTGTGGCTTTCATTATGGCTGAAGCTAAGAGGCGACAACACCAGTTACATCTGCTGCTGGGCTCTCGCTGAGAACTGATGAGATGTGATTGTGTACGCCAGCTCTCGCACCACTTATTAGACAGTCTTCTCCGTATCCACAGTGATGCTTGTTGAATGTTAAAATCATTTTTGTTATGGATTATCGTGTACTACTGAGCATCACGCTTCACTATTTGAGCCAAAGCAAAACACAGTTCTTTTTTTTAACGCCGTGTGCAGGAAATTAATGTATTGGCATTTGCATAGGTCTGCGTATACGGATATGCGTCCGTTCCAATCAGGATAATGCCGGCTTCACTCCTTCTGACAGCATTCAGTGTTAATACGTGGCGTCTTTGGTGGAGGGCAGGCTACTCCATCTCCACAACTCGCTCTTGAGAAACTGCCGGGCCTGCGGCTTCGCTGATCCATAACCCCCAAGCACACGCAGAAGTCTTCTCGTCCACAGCCACACTCGGCTGTGCTGTGTAGCCGATCACTTCACAGGGCAACGGCTCCCGGCACCGTTGAGACAGCCAAATCGTCGCACCGAGAGTTGTTTGGATTGCACCGCAGTGCACGCAGGTTTCCACTGTTGCCCTCGGCCTCAAGGAGTTGACTTTAATTAGCGGATGAGACTGGCCTGTCTGCGTGAGTTTGCGGCCTCGGAAGGTCAACCAAAGCGATACGCGTGGACAGTGCGGAGACAGTGGAGATGGATTAGAAGGCGGAGTGGCCATTTTTAATGGCGGTTTGGTTCGAGGAAGCAACAGCCTATCAAGCATTGCCCTGGTTAAGATGCAGCCATAATGCAAGGAAAGTGTATTATCTTCATTTGGCCATGGCTTCACGTGTTATTATACATGATCTACCACAGTCCAGGTTCAGTCCAATCTCATAGAGATGATGGCTAGCAAGCCGCGGTGCAGTGTCTTTTAGCACGTGTGCACGTCATGCGAGAATAGACATTTATTTTGGCCTAAAGGAAAGGAGAGGGAAAAAAACGTAAGGATCCAGACGTCTGTCTGTCTGTCTGTCTGTCTGTTGTCTAGCGGGATGTGATTGTTCCCAGAGCTGTTGGATTATGCATGAATCCAAACCCACAGAGAGACCGCAACATAACATTTTGGGCAGAAAGACAATTTATATATTTATTTTTTAGAGGTTCACGTTAGGAGTGAATAGGCTTCTGTTAAAAATAATAGTGGAAGGAATGCTGACGAAAACCAGAAATGTGTGAGATTCTGCATTTATAGGTAACTTTCATAAACAGGTTCTGAAGAATGCTTTTCATGATAGGTCTCACACAAGTCTCTCTGGTCTCCATATCGGACCGTTTTTAGGTCACAATGCATTTCAGGTGACACGCGGTGACTACCATATTGAAACCCCTTCAGGACATTAGGCTTCGAGTTTCAGCTGTTTTGTGTAAGTATGTATCTAATGCAGTCAGGGAATTCACTGTGGTTGCTGCTTGACGCAGACCAAGCAGAAATGCTTTTAAATAAATGTATCGACACCCATCTAGGAGGGGTTTTGATGCCACTTGAGGATGTGAGCCGTGACCTTCTCATTCCTTTGACACCAGTTGTAGTATAATGTCTAGAATAATGTGAAAGCAACCGTTAAGACCTGTGCTGTATTTCACACCATGGCTCATAAAACTGGGCTGGTTCACATATAGTGCGGCTTCTGTTCATTTCAGTCCGGTCAGACCAAAAGCAAATGAGTAAGTACATTTTATTTGTGTATCACAAAGTCCTTCACAGTAAAAGGCGATAAAATGGAACAAATACCCAACAAGTGAGGTTGACAGGCCTCCAGAGGCTTAACATGCTACACATTTCTTCTAATGGTATAAATACACTATAAATGATTACATAAATATAGAGCTAGAACTCCATATATTAGATGAAACTGAGATATAAATATGAAATGCATAGTAAAAAATCTGAGAAACTGCTGCAGTGGTCTCTAAACTATTTCCACGGCTGTATATAGCCTCACGCTTAACAACTTCTATATAAGATTGTTCTAGAAGCCTTATTCTCGAACTCTCTGCCCAGGCTTGCGCCAAAACCAGCTACCCCAAAAGCCGTAAACACACTGACTAACCGACGCTCAGCTCTTGTCCGAAGACGGTTCTCTCGCCAAGGGCCGAGCAGTTCCACCGGCCGTAACGGAACTGGTACTGGCACTCGTCGATGCCCAGCTGGGCGCCTTCGCCGATGACAATGATGGCGTCAGGCCGGCTCTGGCACAGGGCTCTCTGCCGGGGGGCGAGCCCTGGGATCTTGTTGCAGATGATGTTTGCACCCAGAGCGACCACGGACGACCACGCCCTGAAAACAGAGGTGAAATGGAGGCTCCGTCAAGTCAAGTCAAGTCAAGTCATTTTTATTTCTAAAGCACATTTAAAAACAGCAAATGCTGACCAAAGTGCTGTACACATCAATGCAATACAATTAATAC
>JAODLL010002883.1:0-12086 GCA_026546735.1 Forbesichthys agassizii | reverse complement strand
TCACCTTACTTCTCTTCTTCCCCCCCCCACTCTCTCTCTCAAACACACACACTTTCACACACACACACACACACACACACACACACACACACACACACACACACACTCCTGCAGATACAAAATACACTCGTGCCTTGGCTGTATCACACCATCTCAATGTCTATCTGGCATTAGAATTATGCTAACGTAATGCTAACCAAACGAAAACAACTTTATAGTTTACAGCTCGCGCTCACTCACTTTGCTGTACTGGTAGTCTACAGTGCCTAGTCTACAGTGCCTACCATGATATGGCCCATCTCCCATCACTAGTATTACTGTAGACATCGTCCGATGCCAATTTAGTATTCGATCAACCCTGCTTCACATCTTTAATGCTATTGTTTTGATTGCACTTTAGCCGGACAGACATGTATTTGTATTTGTATATGTACATGACAGAGATTGTAGCAATTAAAGGTTACTTCAGCAGTTTCTTCTAGGAATGTAAACTTATTTAGCTGAATATTCCTTGCATACTAGTGTCGGAAGAAAATTTCAGGTCTTTAATATAATTTGGCATACACCCACACCATATTAGCTTGCCTGCAGATTCATGGCATGATTGATTTCCAATCCACAGAATAAGCCTACTGCGTTTTTGGCTGTCGAAGAAGGGGTCACCATTTGTCCAACCATCAAAAATTTGATTGGAATTCCATTGTGCTTTACCTACAGCGTTTGTTTATTTAGTCAGAGTTAATTGAGACAGAGGTTGCTTTATTGAATAGTGCACCAACCCACAGTAAACCTTACGGCATTGTGCATTTGTTTACAGCTACAGGCATGTTTCAGTGGATCTACTTTGGTGGCCGTGAGCATTGTTATATTGTCTCTCCGTGCCTGGTCCCTGGTTCCTCTTGACTTTTCTACATAATTTTTCCATCACAGACAGGTTGTTTCATAGTTTCATACACGGTAACAAACTTTCACTGGTTTTGTTTTTTATACTGGCTGTCTGAAATTATCCATTTGGGAGACAAAACTGTAAAAGTGTCTGAGAGAGAAAGTACTACTTAACTGTAGAAAGTTGCCAGCTCCTCTGGGGTGATGCCATCTGGCTGTAGGCATTAACCCCTACCTCATCAGATCAGCTGTCTTGGCAAGATAGTTCTAGATGTTGCCCATGGATATGTGACAATGGTTCAAAGGGCTCATCACGAGTGTTGGAGTTAATCTATTCTCTCATTTAATTTTCTCAAATGTCACACTCGTTTTGGGGTTTTCATTTTATTGCATTTTCCTTCTATTATGGATTTTGGTAAATTTAGCTCTTAAGATTCTTTACACGGTGCTTAACTATATATTATATTAGACCAGCACCCTTTAATTCACATTTACGATATATTACCCAACAGTGTACAGTTTGTAATCTCACATTTGAAGTTAATGTGAATTCATCTCAGTAATGTATACATGCTGCTTGTCAAAAAGTTACACATTATACTTTATGATTAAAATACACAGGAGCAACCACATCTGGAATATACATCTGACATGAGCATCGCCATTGCCGGTCGGTATAGTGGATAGTTATGTAACGTGCATGGGTGGGGGCAGGGGGGAGGGCAGTGTTGCTGCCTTCCGCCAGACAACTGTTTTGTTTTGTTAGAGTAAGACTTTCTCAAACTTCCCCATGGCCATGTTTGTTAGCGGCTAGCTGTCGGAGTATTTTTGTGGGCATCTTTTTAAAACACACCGTCTAAGGTGTCCTTAGAGGGTGCATTTTTAGAGCAGGGGTATCTCTGGCCAGATGAAGCATGAATAATTCCCCGCGTTGTTCCCCGACGGCACCTGTCAGAATGGGTCTCGTCATTCATTAGCACACAGTGTGAGATGGTCAATTATCAGCGATTCTGGCATTCATATATTCCTCTGATGGACCAACAATACCTGGCTCAAATCCATCCCCGACGCCTGATGGACCAGCGGTACCTGGCTCAAATCCATCCCTGACGCCTGATGGACCAGCGGTACCTGGCTTAAATCCATCTCTCCCTCCTGATGGACCAGCCGTACCTGTCTCAAACCCCTAGAATGTGAGCTCATTTGGCATCAGTCCAAGGTGCGTGAGACCTCCCAATTCACAATTGCATCCCTATTCAGCATTCCGGTACTCTTTTGCCTCTAGTATCAAGATACCAAAGACTGAAAAAGGGGATACACATTTAAAAAAGTCTAAAAAAAAATCCATTTTGAATGCTAGTCAAGATTTCATCAGCTGTAATTATAACTTGGTCTTTCTTGGCTCTGCAGTTTGTTTGTGTGCTCAGCAGAGATACTTTCACACAAAGTACATTTGCATGTCACTCAGTGTTGCTGTTTGTTAAACTTGGTCAAATGACCAAGAAAGGAGGTGGGAGCATAAACACAATGGCATAGTTGGAACCTCATCTACTATTTGGTGATACATCAAGCCACATAGCCAACAGCTAAAGTACTCAAGCATTAAGCTAACGAAGCATAAACCTAAGGCTATGTCTCACTTTACTGTAATTAATAATTCAAACATTGGCAGATAATTCAAACAATCAATCACTGCAGTACATGTTCAGCCATGAAAATAATAGCCCACGCTCAACAAAATGCTTCAAAGCTTTTAGCTAGAGCACATCACATCAAATCATTAGCCAGCATACATTAAAGTAGTTTGTATTCTTTTGTGTATATGAGAGGTTTCGAAAAGGCTACATATCTAACATACCGTCGCCACTGTTTAAAAGTCTGCTTTAAGATGCGATTCACCTTTTGATTGAAGTATGACTTATCTTTACATAATCCACAAAAAAAACAGAAAAACTCTTTCATTTCTGTTTCCTACCGCAAGACTGCACACTCAGGCGAGAGCCAACCCTGTGAGGCCCAGACGTGATCTCCTCTTCCAGCATTCCATGCTAAAGCCAGGGGTATTAACATCTAATTTTAACTTTCTGACTAGACGGGAACCACTCAGAGTTCTTGCTTTGCCTGGCCTTATTGAGGAAATACCAAGGGGATCTCTTGTGTACCAGTTAAGAGATAACAAAACATCGCTGCCACGGCTATCTCGCAGCATAGTCTCAGCGTTCAGGTATTTCAGTACGGGCTGCCCTCTTTTCCTGAAACCAGACTCATCACTCAGCACCAGCGATGGCGGGCAGCAGCCCTACCACCGCAACCAAGAGCAGCAGCCATCTGCTTGTGATGTTTGCTGTTCGAGTCGCCCGTCTTTTTCTCCCACTGGAAGCTGCGACAAGGATCTTCCAAGCGTGTTCTCGCTGGATAAGAAGAAGCAGTGTTACGGCCTGGCTCATAGGCCAAACAAAGAACTAACCAAACAAAGACGCTAACCAAACCAAGCAAAGAAACAAACCACGAACAACATGTGTGGTGCCAGGAGAGTCACTCTCTACAGTGTGCAGCAACACACCTATATATTTGGCATGACCAGGTGCCCTTAATCAGCCCAATTAGGGCCTACCTTGCCAATCAAAACCAACTGGCCTGCCTAACAAGGCAGGGTCGTCACAGCAGCATTTGATTGAATTCTTTATTTTTTTCCCCGTGATAGCGCTAAGACATTGTGTTGTAAATACACCGTCCTGGGTATTGTAATGCTGACATTGCTCTTACTGCTGCTTTGGCATTGGGATATCTCATGATGATAATTTCAATCCCAGTTCAGGTTGTGAGCATAAACAGCCCAACTATTCTCCTCCCTCTTCCCCCACAAACCCTGGAATCTCTAAGTCATTGTCTCTTGCCCTGTAGCTCCCTTCTGTCATTGCAGCGCACCTTTGGCCCGGCTGAATGATAAATCAGTTTAGTTGTCAGGTTCTGGCTGTTTTTAATGCTACCGTTCTCCCTTCCCTGGGACCATGGAGAAGGTCATGTTTTCTTGGACCAGGTGGCCATATTTGGGGAAAAAAGCTTATAAGGCTCCTGTCGACATTGTACTTGATCTGTTTCCATGACGCCACCGATTTATTCAGTGGAACCTGTTTAGTTTGTCAATGACTTATCTTGGCACGACATTCTTGTCATCTACCACCAAGGCCACCTTACCTTTGATATTGTGTCTTGATATTGTATTTTTCGTATGAGTCCGGTGCAGGACTGTGAAGCACTTAGCTTTGCCAGTAATTTAAATCTTCTATCTGTCTCTCCCTGGCTTTCTAGAAAGCACGTTTTAATGCTCCATGGAACATTAAGCTGAAAATAATTTCAGCTACCGCTAAATAAATGGACAAACCGTAGAGTCGTATACACTCCTATCAGTCTAATTGTACGCAGGCCTGCATTTGCATTGGGCCCAAATCAAATGGTGTGAAATTCTTATAAGCCAGCTCAGATGGCACTAAGCCAGACATTATTAACTTTTTTTGCAGGGGAGGAAAAAAAAAGGGTAAGTGGTTAGGGTGGTGGAGTTTGATGATGAACCTGAAAGTGTCAGAAGTGTAATACCTACCCCCTCCCAAAAAGGTATAGACATCAAAAAGGTATAGTCATTTTGGATCATCATCTAATAATGCCATAGGTGCTCCCTCAGAAGAAGAAGCACATTGGAAACGCATTGCGAAGGCTTTAAATGGTTTTGTGCGGTGCGGTCTGCACCACTTTCTGGGCTGTGTAAAAACACCGGATTGTTTTTTCAGCGCGCGCACAAAGAACTGGCAGCCAATAGACCGCCTGGAGCCATTTGAATTTGACAAAAAGTGTATTATCTTACCATCACTGACTTTACCTTTAACTTTACTTGACCTTTGACTTGTCGTTCTCTGTATGTCACTTTGATGAAGGCATCTGCTGAAAGACCTTATTGTCCAGGCAGTCCCACATGGACTGTAAGTGTTCGGTCCAGACTTGGTTTGGGGAGAAAATATTCTCCCCAAACCATAAAAATAAATATTCCCTCAAATTGATGTGATTTCAATTGCAGGTCCTAACAATTACAGAAACAATATATTTGAGAGAAAATTATTATTTTGCACATTACGTTTAGCAAATAAACTCTTATTTTGTCTTGTGTTCTGAATGACTCACTCATCCCTCGCAGGGTATACGTGAAAGATTGTGAAAAGTATTAAGGGACATTTCACAGTTAGAGGTGTTTTCACTGTTCATTTGTTTCAGTTTTTTCGGTGCATTAATGCAACATCTTTACAAAGTCAATGAGTAATCATATTTAATAATCGTGATTTTAATATTGACCAAAATAATAATAATAATAATTTGCATAATCGAGCAGGCCTACAATCCGCGACTAGTTTTGGCACACCAGTTTGCACTTGGACTGGATTGTATGGAAAATGTATGCAACAAATCAAATTACATAAATAAATAGGATATATATTTAATGTTTTGTTATTAGAAAAAAGTATAGGTTTTAAGCATTCAATAATTGATTGATAAGAAATTGTATCAGGCTCTTGACAGACAGCCACCATACACTGTAAGGGCTAGATCACATTTTAAAAGTGTAGTTTTTCCTTTATCTGCACGAGTGACATACTGTATCTTGAAGGGAAGAGAAGTTCTTAGTGTGCCCTCAGGGCATAATCGCTTTTCTTCTTAGTTCGCTGTTTTGCTTTAAGAAGGGCTCTTACTTCTTCGAGTCATGATTTAGAATTAGACCTGTTCCTCGACAAAGAGACTGCTAATGCTTCAAAGGGAAGAGACAGTATTTTGTCTGTGTTCATCAAATTCGACACAGGGTGAGCATATGTCGGCATTTGAAATCACACAGCGTTTAATTACGCTGCCAGATTTGAACAAGGGAGTCAAATGCCAGCCAAGTATTTAATCGTGTCGCAGGACCTTGGACTAGTTTTCTCTTGTTGTTCTCCGCTTAAGTCTCTACAGTATACTATATTGTCTGTGTGTCAGAAGAAAGTGCTCTTTTACAACCACACAGTCAGTGCACAATGACAGGGCCAAGACTTGATAGCAACTCAAATGTATCTCTCTGCCCAGACAGGCGTCAACGTTTAAAGCTCTACGCACGGTTCGAGCGCAGCAGGCATTATTAAAACAATGTAGCATCGAATCAAATTAACTGGTTGGTTCACTTGGTTGGTATCGATCTGCACAGGGACTCACTCATGCGCTGAGCTATGTGGATCATTTCCCAAGATGCACTAGCTACAACTGCTGGGCTCGCACACTTACACAATGCACAAACATGGGCGGTCTGACCACCGCACTCCATTGCATCTCATTCATATTCTGGGCTGAATAATTGAGCTGAAGTGATCTGAACTAGGGATTCTCTGTGGGAGTCTGCTACTTTTGTTCAATTACAGTGACTAAACCACTGGAGAGCACAGTAGGCAAGCTTTATTCTGGCCTATTCTGGCTGTTGTGTCCTAGTTTAGGCAGCTGAACGAGACTAAATTCCTGGAACAATGGCGTCCCATCATTCAAGCAGGCTGACTTTGAACAGACCCCCCTTCCTCCCCCATTTGTTTATGAAGAAAACCGTGAAACATGACCAAACGTGCGACGGACGCTACCTAAATGGGATTCTCTGTCAGAGCCCGTCGGACGTACCTGATGACGAAGCGCAGGCTAGGCTAAACCTGAAAGTCCCACCCGTCCACATTCCTGCAACACTCCGCCATTGAGTCACCAGCGCGTTAGATGTCACGCGGCCGGCATCACGTTTCACCTTACAGCAACAGAAAAAGAGTCTGTTTAAGCCTGCACTCATGGTCATATAACCGGTTTGTGGCTGGTGATTGAACGAAAGGCAACGCACACACGTTGTGTGTGGCAGCCAGCGCACAGCCTTGCATGACATCTGTAAATCAAGTGACATCTTCAGATGCTCGATAGGGTGATTAGTGAAGTTAAAAGGGTTCCCGTGTAACCTTTTATCGTCTTTTATCTCATTTAAGATGTAGATAACATATTTGTCTGGTGAAAACAGCTATAGATAAGGGGGCATGTTGCGTCTGTTTCCTAGATGAGAGACGTATAATGGGGGCTTGCAGAGGGGAGGTTGTGTCTTCCAGGAGGAAGGGGGGGTGGAGGGGGTTCAAAAGCTAATGTGGGGCACTGCCTGCAAAAAATAACAAAAACACTTGTGTTAACTTTCTCAGGGACTGCAGGTGTAAATTAGCTTTAAGATAAATCCGGTAACAAGTTTCGTTCCTCCCTTTTAATGTATTTTGTGCATGATCCCTTTTACAAAACAAACAAAAAAAAGAAATAAAAGAATGAAAGCTTTTTATTCATTAGATTGTTTTTTATTGATACTGTGATTTAGAGAATCGATACAGTATCGCGATACTCAGGTGTATCGATGTTTTCTTTCACCCCTACTCAGCAGTCCTCCTGAAGTAGCCATCGAGAGGCCAGTGCAGGCCTGCACTGTCTCACTCCGTCTTTATCTGTCGCCCCTAACCCCTTCCCCCCTCCCTCTTTCTCCCCCAGCAGACACCAGGGCTGTCAGGGCGCTTAGCTTAGCTGCCGGTGGGCCCGCGCTGAACCCACTTCTGGAGAGCATCACTTGATAAATTTGACGAGCTAGCTGCAGTACTCTCTCTCTCTCTCTCTCTCTCTCTCTCTCTCTCTCTCTCTCTCTTCTTTCAAGACATCCTTCTGATTTAAAGCAGTGGTTCTTCAACATTTTTTCCCGCTGCAACCCCTTAAAAGAAATGGTTCGTTGCATTGTTCGTCCAATCACGACACACCATTTAAATGTATGCTCACGTTTTAAAAGATCATAAAATTGGATTAAATGTTTGAATGTAAAAGACGAGATTTTATTTAATTGAATACCTTGATACCTTGGCATCCACACACGCACGCAACAATGGAGCACAATCTTAATTAATTAATTTCTCTGCATGATTCCTTCATTCCATGAGTCAGGGCCAGGGAGCCAGGGCTGTTGTCCCAGTCCAATGTGACATTTGAAAATGTGTTGTTATGCATATATTTTAATGCATTTTCCCATAACCTTTGTGTTTTTACATATGTTTAAAAATATAGATATGGCAATTTTCATGATCAAAATCGCAATATCACATTTGATCAATATCGTGCACCCCTACTTGGATGGAACACTAGTGTGGGGTGATTTTGCAGATAATAAGATATTAAAGAAGCCCCCCTCCCCTCCCCCCTCCCCGCTGTCTGACAATCACATGCTCATGGGCTCCTGACGCCGGCCCCCAGACATCTCGGGGGCCGGTGCAAGTTAGCTGCAGCGACGCGCGCAGTAAATGTCGGCCCATGTAGAATGAATTAGCGACAGCCGTTCCACCCTCCCTCCCCCCCACCCCCACACCCTCCCTCCCTCCTGGGTACGGCACAGGGCCAGAGAGAGGCCAAGTCTAAAATAAGAGAGGCAGGGGTGTGTACACACGTATGAGAGGGGAAAAGGCAGGCTGCTGCACCTCACTGGTGCCCTGTGTGAGTGCGTGCACGTGCGGAGAAGACTATAGAACTAGAAGGACTATAGAACATGCACGTGCACGCCTGTAACCTAAAGGTGGTGTAAGATGGTTTCATATTATATTTGAACTCAAAAACAAAAAAAAACCACCTCTTCATTCAATGCCACAGGGTGCTCCCTCAGAAGCATTGGACACACATTGCCAGGGCTGGGAAAGTGTTGTGTGCTGCGGCCTGCACCACTTTGTGTTCCCATTCACAGAGCCAAAGCTGTGTCAAAACACTGGGTGTCTTTTTCAGCACGCACACAGCGGACAGCTACGGTAGGAGACCGAAACCCCACCTTTAAAGACATGGTGTAGTAAAGGGCTGGTATGCACAGCGTATCGGCGACAGCGGATGGGCCCTGGTTACGCATAAGCTGCACACGCTTGCCCCAGATCCGAAAAGCGGCACCACATTTCCCGAATGTAATCAACTTGCCTGATCCGAGGATAGCGTTTCATGTTTAAGGTCTTAGCAATGTGCCCCTGCAATAACTGTGTTGTGAATGTGGGTTATATACAATAAAACTGACCAATTCTAGACTGCTGCTCAGATAGAATGAAACTTTACAGCTGTAGGCATATTCATGGATGCCCAATCTCTACAGCAGATTAGATATCATGTCTTTCTTTGCCCCCTTAGTACCCGGTTTTATTCCAGACAAGTCTGACCTACCCATGAGCAATGGGCATCCGTGACATCTAAGCGCTTTTCTCCTCCTAACACCAATAGTAATTGTTCTCATTGTAAGATGCTTTGGATTAAAGCATCTGCTAAAAGGCAATATTGCATCTAGTATAAATAACTGTGCAAAAGACTCTTTCCAGCTGGATAAGCAGTATTCTAAACCTGATGCAATCATTGTACTTTTTATACAGAAAAGAGAAAAGTTGGCAGCAGAAATAAGAAAAACAGTTCTGATTCATTGGCATGAGTGGCAGTTGCAACCTGTCATTCATCTTCCTCTTAACTGAAATGTTTTTTTTTCTCCATTCTCAACTTTGAGTGCTCTTGCGTTTTTATTGCCGCCATTTTCATCATTTGTTCTGTCATACTGCTGATAAATATGTAAAACTTCTTGACCCATAACAATAGTTATGAAATAATAATAGTAATAATACAATTACTGTAAAGGCAGGGTCAGTCATTTTAGAGAACGCTTGCTATGCGTTCGCGGTGCCGCTCCACACATCGAGACACATTGTGAACCAAAGCGTAGTACTACGGCTTTGCTGTAGTGAGCGGTGTTCGCCACTTTGTTTGTGTTCCTATTTACGGAGCCAGGGCTGTGTGGACGTTTTCTTTTAACATGCACAGTGAACAGTAAGCTAGCGAAATGGTGAATTTGACTAAATGTGTATTAGCTTACGTTTAGCTTGCAACAGCTGACTACACCTTTAAATCACAAGTGATCCTAATGAATCTCCCTGAGATGCGTTGTAAAGCCCGGCGGTGGGCCATCATACCCCCCCTAAAGTATGATGCGGCCCGGTTTCCCGGAGCAAGCCAGATCACCACCACGTTGCCCAGCGACAGCGAACAAATGCAGCTGTCGGGAAGAGTGTTCCCTGAGCAAAGGCAAGGCAACTGGAAGAGTTTGTTTAAACCCCCCTGACCTCCACCCCCACCATTACAATGCACAACGTGCCTCTGCAGGCAGAGAGAGAGAGAGAGAGAGAGAGAGCGAGAGCGAGAGAGAGAGAGAGAGAGGGGGAGAGACAGAGACAGACAGCCACCTGTTCAGTATTTCATCTTGGGTGTGTGTGTGTGTGTGCGCGTGACTTCCATACCACCCCGACATGACATGTCTCCTACATTACCATTCCAACTGTGGCAGCGCACTAAGGCTTGTGTTGCCATCCCCCCTCCGCCAACATCTCTCTCCCCTCCGGCTTGGACGACAACATGGCATCAGGATAAGGGATCAGCCATAACGAGACTGGACTCACTTCTCGGACGGCTGCGGCAATGTCTCCCCACCTCGCTGCAGTACGCAACCGCAAACCGCACACGGGCCCAAGTCTACGTCTAAGCAGCGCTGTTGCGCTCGAGGTTGCACACAACAGACCTCGACAAAATAGAAACTACACTTCTAAGATGGAGAGCCAGGAGAATCTCCTAGAATAACAATCATCTCAATCATCCGAAAAGCAACATTTCTTATCAGCAATAAAACTGATTTGGTTGCTGTTTGGAAACCCTACTAATTATGGCAGACTGGCACAGGAATGCAGAGAATCTTAATAGCCAACCCCCCCCCCCCTCCCCCTTCCTGACTATGTTGGTCCATAACTATAGCGTAGAGTGGAGATCTGGAGAAGTGATTTGTAGCAGCGGGAGCAAAGGTTGTCATTCTCAAGCCTCTCGACGTTTAAATTTAGCACGGGGTCACAGCCGTCATGAGAAGCTCTCCACTTCTCATGTATTTCTGCCCCTCCCCCATTCGCTGGAATCACGGTACCCGTACGGACAAGATAACAATGCTAGGCATCTTTTCAGTGCTTCCTGACAGTCAATACACATACCTTGAGCTCGACATCATCACAAGCGGAGACAAAGTCTGAACGCGCGCGACCGAAGCGACTTGATTTCTTTGTGTCCGGGAGCAAAACCGGTCTTATCTGTTGCAGTGAGTATGTCTTTTGATGTAAATGAGTCCCATAGAGACAAGGAGGCCATATTGCTTCACTCACTCCCTAAAATAACACGTGCACGTCAGTCCTGATGGTTTTATCTGGCTGTGTGTGTGTGTGTGTGTGTGTGTGTGTGTGTGTCAGTTTGACTTACCAGGCACAAAAGAAGGCCTTATTGTTTCTAAGGGCAATTTATATATATTTTTTGATTAATGGAGGTGAAGGCCAGGAGTGGCTGTTGGGGGACTGTGTGTGCATGTGTGCCCGCACACACAGTGCGTGTGTCTATGTACTGTACGCTATAGAAAAGGATTACTGGTTACCAATCAGTAGCTTCCAACTGTACGGTTCTGCAGCAAGGCTGGGGATTAGGGCTGGATCAAAGCTCTTATTCAGGCTTTAAGATTCACTTGAAAATGGGCAGGGAGCGAGAGGCTGGGGGGGGGGGGCAGGGGGGGACGAGGGAGAAAGAGCGGGAGGCTAATGATAGGGCCATGTTGCACACCTGCAGAGTATGGAGAGTATCCAGCATTGGATGGCCGCGGCCGCCCGCGGGGATGCAAGCTGGTTAATTTCCTTTCTCTCGGCCCACTTAGTCCCCGGCTCTGGGGGCGTGCATGCAGGGCAACGTTTGGCTTGTGTACACTGTCTGAAGCGGTGTTGTGTTGTGAGTTCAGCCCCCGAAGCTCGTTCACCCGTCTCATTTCTCTCCCGCCTGCTCCGCACATCTGCGACTAGCGGCGCGGCCCGCGCCCCACCACGGCCCCACCCCCACTTCGCTATTCGCGCAGAGACCGGAGGCGTGGGCGCAATTATCCCGGCGGCACGCTTTGTGGGTTGTTGGTCGGGTCCTCCGGAAAAGCACGGGAGAGGGCGTACCATCTGGCAAGAGTGCCCGCACATTGTGTGGGTGCTTATTCTCTCTCTCTCTCTCTCTCTCTCTCTCTCTCTCTCTCTCTCTCTCTCTCTCTCTCTCTCTCTCTCTCTCTC
>JAODLL010002882.1:0-12086 GCA_026546735.1 Forbesichthys agassizii | reverse complement strand
GAGGTTCTGGGAGGTGTGTCGTGGATTGGGTTATTTAGTGCTTCTGTGGTGTCGTCTCTGGGGTTCCGCTAATGGTGACGGCATGGTGGTGCATGGTTGGTGGGCTGGACTATGGGTGGGTGTGTGCCCTGGCCTGCAGTGCCTGGGGGTTTAGCTGGAGGAAACTGGTCCATTTACTCACCTGCACAGTGTCTGTGTTCATTGATTCGCTCCTGGTGCCACATCCTTGGGGGTCGGGTGTATGTTGGTGTGTAGGCTCGTTTTGACAATATCTTCGGGGATCCGTTCTCTGACTGAGATTGAGGTGGCTGGGGAGCGAGTCTGGGGTCCCTGGTGGTTTTTGTTTTGGGGATGGTGGGAATGGGACTCCCAATGTTTGTTTGTGATTGGAGGGCTGGGATGATGAGTGTAACATTAGTGGTGGTATTACTTTATTTTTTATATATTGTATTGTTTTTACTTATTTTGTATTGTTTTTAATGACGTAGTGTGTTACATGAATTTGTATGAAAAGTGATATATAAATAAAGATTGATTATTCTTTAAGTTTAAATAGGCCAAACGACTTAGTCTATCAACATTCTTTTAATAAAATTTGATAAGCATGGTCTATAGATGGTCCATGCCAAATTTGGTGAAGATCGGACCTACAGCCTAGGAGGAGTTTGTAAAAGTAGGTTTTTCAGAAAATCCAAGATAGCGGAAACTCTATTCTGACGGATTTTGACGTCACATGGTGCGTTTGATTCAGGATTGTCTAGGGAATCAGCAGAGACTAGGTATGTAAATTTCCATGGCACAGTTCAAAAGTTATGAGAGTTTATGTTACCTCAACTTTGACCTGTTGATGACACTATAGGGAGCAATGGACCAGGATTAATTTTGGTGGAATGGCAGAATAATGGCACCTCTACATGCATGCCAAAATTGGCCACTTTTTACCACAAGGTTCTAGCAGTTGCCATTGACTTTAATAGCAGAATAATAATAAGAAAACGCAGGCTAACAATAAGGGCTTCGCCACTTCGTGGCTAGGCCCTTAATATCCATCCATCCATCCATCCATCTTTATCCACTTATCCAGAGTCGGGCCGCAGGGGCAGCAGCTCCAGCAGGGAACCCAAAACCTCCCTTTTCCGAGCCACATTGGAATGCTCTGACTAGGGGATCCCGGGCGTTCCCAGGCCAGTGTAGAGATATAATCTCTCCACCTAGTCCTGGGTCTTCCCCGAGGCCTCCTTCCAGCTAAACGTGCCTGGAACACCTCCCAAGGGAGGCGCCCAGGGGGAATCCTTACCAGATGCCCGTACCACCTCAACTGGCTCCTTTCGACGCGAAGAAGTAGCGGCTCTACTCTGAGCTACTCAGGGATAGCTGAGCTTCTCACCCCATCTCTAAGGGAGAAGCCAGCCACCCAGGAAACCCATTTCGGCCGCTAGTACCCGTGATCTTGTTCTTTTGGTCATGACCCACCATTCATGACCATAGGTGAGGGTAGGAACGAAAATTGCCTAGAAGATTGAGAGCTTTGCCTTCCGGCTCAGCACTCTTTTTGTCACCACGGTGCTGTAAAGCGATTGCAATACCGCTCCCCCTGCTCCGATTCTCTGGACAATCGCTCCATAGTCCCCTCACTCGTGAACAAGACCCCGAGGTACTTAAACTCCTTCACTTGGGGTAAGGACTCATTCCCCACCTGGAGTATGCACTCCATCGGTTTCCGGCTGAGAACCATGGCCTCAGATTTGGCGGTGCTAATCCTCATTCCAGCCGCTTCACACTCTGCTGCAAACTGATCCAGTGAGTGCTGGAGGTCACAGACCGATGATGCCATCAGGACCACATCATCTGCAAAAAGCAGCATTGAGATCCTTAGGCTACCGAACCACAACCCCTCTCCACCACGACTACGCTTCGATATCCTGTCCATGAATATCCCAAACAGGATTGGTGACAAAGCGCAGTGGCGGAAACTAATTCCCACCTTTAACGAGTCCGACTTACTGCCGAGAATCCGTACACAGCTCTCGCTTTGGACATACAGGAATTGGATTGCCCTCAAAAGAGACTTCTTCACCCTATACTCCCGCAGCACCTCCCACAGTATCTCCCGGGGGACCCGGTCATAGGCCTTCTCTAGATTACAAAGCACATGTAGACCGGAAGGACATATTCCCAGGCCCCCTCCAGGATCCTTGCAAAAGTAAAGAGCTGGTCCGTTGTTCCACGACCAGGACGGAATCCGCATTGTTGTTCTTCAATCTGAGGTTCGACAATCGGCCGAACTCTCCTCTCCAGCACCTTGAAGTAGACTTTACCAGGGAGGCTGAGTAGTGTGAGACCCCTGTAATTGGCACACACTCTCTGGTCCCCCTTTTTGAAGAGTCTGACACTTTTTTGGCATTGTCCCCGACCTCCACGCAATGTTAAAGAGGCATGTCATCCAAGACACTCCCTCCACATACAAAGCTTTTAGCATTTCTGGACGAATTTCATCAACCCCCGGGGCTTTGCCACTGTGCAGTTGACTGACTACCTCAGTGACCTCCCCCAGGGAAATTGATAATGATCCCCCATCAGCCTCCAGCTCTGTCTCGATGACAGAGAGCGTGTCAGTCGGATTCAGGAGTTCTTCAAATTGTTCCTTCCACCGACCAATTACCTCCTCAGCTGAGGTCAACAGTGTCCCATCCTTGCTGTACACAGCTTGGATGGTTCCCCGCTTCCCCCTCCTAAGGTGGCGGACGGTTTTCCAGAAACACTTTGGTGCCGACCGAAAGGCTTTCGCTATGGCTTCTTTGAAGCTTCCACACCCGCTGTTTATCTTCTGCTACGGCAGATGCTGCAGCACTTCGGGCCTGTCGGTACCTTGCAACCGCCTCCAGAGTCTTTCGGGACAACATATCCCGAAATATTCCTCCTTCTTTAGTCGGACGGCTTCCCTGACCACTGGTTTCCACCACGGTGTTCGAGGGTTACTGCCCTTGAGGCACATAAGACCTTGAAACCAGTTCTTCACCGCAGCTTCTGCAATGGAAGCTTTGAACATTTCCCATTAAAGTTCTATGTCCCCAACCTCCACAGGGATACAAGAGAAGCTCCGCCGGAGGTGTGAGTTGAAGATCTCATAAACAGGGGCCTCCTCCAGACGTTCCCAATTCACCCGCTCTACCCGTTTGGGCTTACCAGGTCTGTCCAGAGTCTTCTCCCAACCCTTAACCCAACTCAACACAAGATGGTGGTCGGTAGCCAGCTCTGCCTTATCTCAGAGTAGAGCCGCTGCTCCTTTGCGTCGAAGGGTGCCAGTTGACGTGGTATGGGCATCTAGTAAGGATGCCTCCTGGGCGCCTCCCTTGGGAGGTGTTTCAGGCACATCCAGCTGGGAGGAGGCCTTGGAGAAGACCCAGGACCAGGTGGAGAGATTATATCTCCAAACTGGCCTGGGAACGTCTTGGGATCCCCCAGTCAGAGCTTGTTGATGTTGCTCGGGAACGGGGTCCCTTGCTGAAGCTGTTGCCCCCGCGCCCTGACTCCGGATAGATGGACGGATGGATGGATGGATGGTTATATTTAATAAAAGCTATCCCTATAAACTGTATTCTATTGCAGGTGCGCTGCTGTTTTGCCCTTGGTTCGGGATGCCGCGAGCACCCCTATGTTACTGTACCTGCATCTGGTCGGGGTTTTAAATTACGTACCAGCCTGTGGTGTACGCTGTAGCCTATTGTACCGTCTATATGTGATTTGTTGTTTTGGTTATTGTGATTATTGTCTATATATGCTCATTTTATTTTCGGTACTTGTTTTATGGCCTTAGCGTCTGTGCAGTGTAAACTAGTGCCTCTAATCCTTTTATTAGCTGCAGTTCTGCTTCCAGCCTATACCTTCTGGTTGGAGATCTAAATGTATATCTGAGTTGATGATGGCCATATCTGCCATTGCTTCTGATTTTATCTGTTCCATTTTGTATATTTTTACTCTTAAATTGATGTATAAGCTCAATAAATGTAATGCTTGTTTGAAACTTGGAGCCCATTTCTGCAGCCTTTATTGCTCACTACTTACCTGTGTGGAAACCTCTGAAGTTATAGTACTGACTTAAATCTCTTGGGGTGAAATTCCATAAGTGGCGTATTTAAACTCATATCGCTAATAGTGCCTTAGCCAATCGAAGGCCACACATGCTTAACAGCTAAATACATCAGAAATAAAACTGTAGTAATAAAAAATAGTTTATTTCTTTTGTGATTTTATTGCAGTCTCGAAATGTACGATTGCATTCTTAGCGTAATTGTGAAAGCAAAATTAAAACAGAAAATATAGATGATTGGAAACCCGTCGTTCTAAAATTGACATGTCATGTCACGTCTCTGGCTAATTACGTGAGAGTATACTAGAGTCGACAACTGTATATGTTTATTAAAATCATGTAATAGCCTAATTGTCCAATTATAATATCCAGTCTGATTAAACTATAAAGACAAGATAAATGGTTGTTATTTAGTAGACTCACTTTTTATTTACACACTGTGAACAGCAAAAACGATCATTTAGATCTATGTAGGAAACTACGCCTTTCTTCAGCGAGCAGGCGAACTGGCAGAATATAGTACAGGCTCTTTCTCCGTGAAAGCAACACCAAACATCCAGTGTTCCTTGAGAAGTAATAAACTGTAATAGAGTTGTAGACTACACATTCTCAAAACAATAATAAGACGAGAGTTTGCACAACTTCCTCAACTTCCTACACATTTCTGTATACACTGCCATATTTGGTTTTGGGGAACATCGCTACGACACAAATTCCAGGTTGAGTGGAGTAGTGCTCGAGGCGGGCGCATCCTAGGCGAAGGGCCACCCGACATGGCAGATATGTTGATGCCTTCTCTCTTGCAATAGCCATTTTAATTAGTTTAGTTAGATAGGTGTGTGAGCACGGGATAGGTCCCCTACCTATGTCTAAACTGTGGTTTGCAATTGTTGCTCTATCCCGATCGCTCACGATCGCTCCCGATCTAACCTTTCTAGCCATTCTGCAGGTTCTATGCACACGACACGGCAAATATGTTGAGGCATTCCCTAGCCATTTTAATTAGTTTGGTGTGTGAGAACGGGACATAGGTAGGGAAACAATATTATTCTTCGATTCAGGGAAGTATCTAGGCTAGGGGAAGTAGTAGTGGCCCCAAACTAACCCCTATAACCAATCTGGCTGTGTCCTGAGGTAGGACTGCCTACCTTATTAACATTTACAAGCACGGAAATGTGGAAATAAATAAAACAAGGAAATGTGGAAATAAATAAATAAATAAATGTAGAAATACATAAATCAATAAAATTATGTAGAAATAAATAAATCTAAGAATAAATAAATGTATATAAAAATAATAAGTTAAATAAATGTATAAATGCATAAATAAATAAATAAATAAATAAATAAATAAATAAATAAATAAATGGTAAAAACCATTGTCTGGGTTTCCACACAATGTCTTTAAAGGGCCTTGTCCCCCTGGGTGTTTCACCCAACCTCTTTAAAGAGCCTTATCTAATTTATCTTATCTTATTTAACAAAATAAACGAATATTTTGAAAAATTCCAATGAAAAATAAATTAAAATTACAACATTCAAAAATACACATAAGGATAAAAACACAGGAGGTTATAAGGCTAAACAGTGTGGCCAAGTAAAATAAGGATAAAAACATAGGCGGTTATAAGGATAAACCGTGTGGTTAAGTAAAAATTCTCAGTCATAGGCACATGAGAAGAGAAGTGTTTTTAACCTGGATTTAAAAATTGCTATATTTGGGGCATGTCTAAGATCTTCTGGTAATTTATTCCAAATGCGGACAGCAGCAGTACTTAACGCAGCTTCTCCGTGTTTCGTTTGGACTCTAGGCTGTACTAACTGACCTGTGTTCATGTATCTAAGAGCTCTGCTCGGTTGGTATTCTTCAAACATATCAGAAATGTATTCAGGTCCTAAACCATTCTGAGATTTATAAATTAAAAGCACAACTTTGAAGTCTATTCTGTAACTAACTGAAAGCCAATGCAACGATTTAAGAACCGGAGCGATGTGCTCTGTTCTCTTGGTCCTGGTTAGCATTCTAGCAGCAGCATTCTGAAAGAGCTGCAGCTGTTTTACAGTCTTTTTTGAGAGTCCTGTTAAGAGCCCATTACAGTAATCAATCCTACTAGAAATGAAAGCATGGATAAGCTTCTCTTGGTCTTTTTTGGATACCACACTCTTGAGTCTAGCTATATTTTTTAGATGATAGAAAGCTGTTTTGGTAACCGCTTTGATATGACTGTTAAATGTGAGGTCTGAGTATCAGAACACCAAGATTACGTACTTGTTCCCTGGTTTTTAGGGCCCGACTGTCCAGCTCTTTAATAATACTTGTTCTTTTATTTTTGTTGCTAAACACGATAATCTCAGTTTTATCTTGACTCAATTGTAAACAGTTTTGGTTCATCCAGATATTTATGTGCTTTATACAGTGACACAAGGAGTTTATTGAGCTGTTGTCATACGGCGCCACAGCATAGCTGTGGTGGTTAAAGTCATGTCGTTTTTTGCCTTAATCATCTCCTCATGGTGCTGGCCACCTCTGGTAAAATCGCCTATTCTCAGTTGGACAGATGATGCGATTCTACCCCTGTAGTACAGTGTGGAACTGTCAGGGCCCTCTATGCCCTAAGATAGTCTAAAATATAATATCCTATGTAATCTTTTACATTTTAAAAGATTGTAATTTTAATTTAATCAATTAATTATTTGATAATCAACATCTACATACAGTGTTTCTGAAGAAAATGTATCTTCAAACCTGTCTATTCAGTTTGTGTTGCAATGTGAAGTGTTAAATGAAACATGCTGTCTCGGTTGCTACGCAGCTCTGTGATTGGTGATGCCCTCTATATTTTTACAGAGGACATTGTAATGAGAAACATACTTAAAATTACAGTAACGTTTACCAATCATATCATCACTACTCTCTGAATGGGTGGGCTTTGTTATCATTATCTTTTTGACCCGTTCCGCCTGCTATGAGGCACAGGATCATGTGATCATCTACCATCTTACAAAACATTTTGACAGGGGGAGACAGTTTTCGGCGCAGTGCTAAGTTGCTGCTATGAAGAGGATCTTTCAGATTTATTAACCATGCTATTTTCGATGTTAACTTTTAATGAAAAGTTGGGAGTTTAAATAGGAAACGTAAGACCTAGGCTCTAAGTTATTTATTAATTTGCTGAGGAAAATAACATAGCCTATTTCAATATTAAAAGTTCAGTTGTGTATTGACCCGCCATCAACCACTTAAACAAGAGGAGAAAACATGTACCGGTAGCCTACAGTAGGCTACTTATCAGTGGACTGTGGACATGGTTTTCAAGTAATGCGATCATCAAAATGTAACTTATTTAAAAACGCATAGGTCTTATATTGTAGGATGGGTTTTTAAGCAAGAACGAGAGGCATGATAATGTTTTCAATGTTATTTATGAATTAAAACGGCTTGGAACAAATATAAGCCTAAGGTTACAAATATAAGCCTAAGGTACCTCAAGGTTGAATAGTCACAGTTTGGCCTATGTCATATTTGGTTCAGTTTTTTGTGTTTTCTGAAAAAATGACATAGGCCATTATTTTAGGTGACGATACGCAAAAGAGTGCTTTGGAATTAGTGATATATGGTAAATATGTCTTGAGTTTCAAAAGCACAATGTTGGTGTACAGGTTCAATGAAAATAAATGTTTTGTTATATCTTGAATCTTCACTGAGACTACTTATCACTCCTCATGAGCTTCTCTAGACTACGAAATTTCATGGTTGCTCAGACAGTGAAGACACAATCAACAAACCGTTTCCATCGGCAAAAACTATTTATCATGTACAATATTGGTGTAAAAAACTGATTGGCTGTAAAAAATATTTGTATACTGTATGCTAAGAACACTAAGCCACAAGGTTTACATTATATTTGTGAGTTTAGTAGGACATCCGTTACTGTATGTAATCGGGCTTTAGCATGTCACACATGCAGATAAGTGCAGAGGCCACAGAGACTCAACATTGTGGAGATAAACATTGCTGATGTGGAAAGTATATGTTGGCCTTTACAGTGTATATTAAAATAGATTACAGTACCCTCTCCGGACCAGGCAGACAATCCAGCAGAGTCACAGTGTTCTGACTCAGAAAGGGGTCAGGAGGCGCGGTCTGTGTGAGAGGGGGGTGGAGCTTCATGGCATCCAGGACAACATGGTACAAGGTCATAGTGATGAGAGGAGAGGGAAGCTCACGAAGATAGTCCTTCAGAATGCCTGACCAAAACCACAACTCAGTTAAGGTCACCTTAGGGCTTCCACACATGATTATTAAAAGAACAACTCAAAAAAGCCCTTTGCACACTGCACGCGGAGCTGAAGCAGATCCGCTTCGGATCCGCTCCAATGTATGTAATACTCCAGTATTTCTCTGTCGCTTTGGGACAATGTCTGATTCAATATTATCAGTTAGGGTTGGACGATTAACCAAAGAGTAATTAAAATTGAACAATTTTTTTTCTTTTAAATGATTAGTTGTAGTGTTTTACATGCTTCTACAACATATTTCCATGGCATGTAAAAGCATACCGAGGTGAAGAGGCGAGGCGCAAAACATAGATTCCCGACTGAAGAAAGTGATGGCTCCAGAGTATGGGGCCCATTTGTGCGACATAATAATCAATTAATAATTTTATCTACAAATCTAAAATAAATAAATAAATAAATTGCAAATCCATCCATCCATTCATCCATCCATCACTCTTCTCCCACTTATCCGGAATCGGGTCGCGGGGGCAGCAGCTCCAGCAAGAGACCCCAAACTTTCCTTTCCCGAGCCATATTAGCAAACTCTGACTGGGGGATCCCGAGACGTTCCCAGGCCAGTGTGGAGATTTAATCTCTCCACCTGGTCCTGGGTCTTCCCCGAGGCCTCCTCCCAGCCGGATGTGCCTAGAATACCTCCCAAGGGAGTCACAAAAATTGCAAATCAATGGTTAAATAGACTATTAAATATAGAAACAATTTGGTAATCAAAAAGTGATTCAATAAATTAAATGTACAAAACAATATTAAAATCAGCAAATGCTCCTTGCATAATTGCATATTCGAAAATAGAAAAAGCAATGGGAATTATAAATACAATTACTGATCGCTTCATTGTGATATTAGGAAAAAAAAATTTTTTTTAATAGTTTTATTAATCAATTGATGATTTTAATATTGTTTTGTCTATTTTATTTATTGATTAGCTTTTTGATTACCAAATTATAAATTAATTAGTTTATTTATCAATTTAACTATTGATTTGCACATTTCTTCATTGATTTCTTAAATATATTTTTTGGATTTGTTGATTGCACAAATAGACCCCCATAGGTGGTATGGGGGCGTCTTACTTATATAACTGTATTGCTCGCCTGAATTGTTGTAAAATGATAACATCTGTGATTATACATGTACTGTCCTACAACATGCATTAAATTATGTTAATACTGCACAATCAAAGCAGTGCAACGGTTATCAAGAGAAACTTAGATACAGAGGGCTGGTGGGTGGAGTGGATAAAATCCATCAGCAGTCCGCAGGCAGTGTGCAAAGCATATTGGTGAAACAGCTCAAAAAATGCTTAAGATACATTTGCAGTGTGCAATGGAAATTCCCTCTATTGGTCATGAGGTAATCCACTACATCTCAGCAGTTAGACATTACTACTGTAGTACTAACCCGTAATGACGTTGATGTCGGGGTACCGCTCCTCACTTAGACAGACAGATAAACTGTCTCTCTCAAACAAGTCTCTCAGTTCCTTTTTAACAGCAGCTGAACCACAAAGCCGGTAAACCCCCACCGCCTAAAAAAAGAAAACATGACGATAAACACATAGACACACAGATAAACAGAGAGACAGACAGATGCTTACCTTCAGACCTCTCCTCTCTATCTCTGCTACAGTCTTCTGGATGAGCAAAGGAACTGAACTTCTTTCTCTCTCCACAAGGCAATGTAGTTCCACCCCAAACACGCTAGGGGGTGATGATGCCTCATTGGAACTCTGTACAGACACATTTTAATAACTGTATTCATTTGACACCAAAAATCTACTGACATATCAAAGAAAATAACAAAAATAACAGACTGTCAATCAGTAAATAAACATAATTATATATTATTATTACTACTACTAATACTACTACTACTACTACTACATGACCCTTACCTGCAGTACATTCCACTGCTCCTGTAGAGAAAGTTTGACATACAGAATTCCTCTTGGCTCTAACTTCACGCACAGCTGCTGGTTATTGCCCCCTAAAGACAGTCAGGCAGACAACACACAAATAATACATGCATCCTGCTACAAAACAATGTTATTTTGTCATAATACCTGGGGGGTATTCTATGAAGCAAGCTCAGAATATCCAGGCTAAACTAAAATATCTTAGCTTGAATAAACGTGATCTTACAGTTAAGGCTTAATGCGTTCATGTCCATGTCCACCAAGTCCTCAAGTGCATGTTATGTACTTGAGGTTCAAAAACTTTGTGTTTATTCAAGCCAGGCTCAGACAAGTGAGTATTATGCGAGTGCACAAGGTAGTTCAAAAGCCCTGATTAGACGATTGTCGAGCATTGATTAATCACTGGCAATATTTCACAAAAATACCAAATGAGAGGGGTGGTTTATTAACCTATCGAGCAGGGACTTCTTATGGAGCCATATTAGTTTTATGATAAAAAAGCAACACAGTTGTGATTTAAGGCAAATAAGAGACTGCACTAAACCCCACCATATTTCCCTGTGTACCTTTGTGTTCAGTGTAGATATGTGTGTTGCATTTAAGTTCCATACATGTATTTTCACATTAATGTTGGTATTGTAAGTTCCAATGTGTCAGTAAAGGTTTCATTTTTCTTACAATAATTGTGTTAGGGCACTGTTACATAATTACCCTCCTTGAAGGCATATTTTTTAAACCTATAGTGATTCATCAAACTGTTAAATATATTATATTAAACTATTATATCAACTATATATAAACTATTATATTAACTATTACATAGTTGTTTCTTATTAATTGCAGTGGTTCTCAAACTTTTTTTGTCAGGCCTCCCCTTTAGTAATTTCTTTTCCACATAGGCCTCCCCTACACCCATTCCCACCTATTTGGTCAAATGTATTGCATTGTTGGGGTAAAATATGTAATTTCTCCCTACAAATAAGAATAAACAGATACAGTTATGATAAATTAAGTTTTATTATATTTGATTTGAAATGCATGACTTGACCTATTTGATTTGAAATGCATGGCTGTTATATTTAGTCAGGTGGTTTAAAAAAAAAAGCAGGATTTCCTATTAAAAACTATTGTTGGCAAGTAGAATTTACACTTTGTAAAAAGCCAAACTCAAAACAACAACTGGTAGGGTAGGTAACACTGCTCAGAGAGCTGAACACGTTGACTGTTGTTTGGATGCCAGTGCCTCACGGTGTATGATGCAGTGTGTCCATTCAGCTCTGGCTGTGACGTGTTTGATCAATGCACACAGCCCTCCCCGTCTCCCAGACATGGCCTGAGCGCCGTCAGAGCAGAAACCCACACAGTCCTCCCATTTCAAACATTCTCCACTCACGTAACTGTCAATCAGTTTAAAAAGTTAATCAGCTGTTGTGCGCATTGGTACATACTTGCAGAATAGTATATTCTCAGTGAGATCACTTGATTCAACGTAGCGCACATAAGCAATTAAAAGGCAGTCTTTGTTGCTGTCCGTGGCCTCATTAACTCGTAAAGCGAAACGTTGAAATTTTACACTTATTTGCTACATCATATCCTCAGATATGTCTGTGATACGTCTTGCTATTGTGCTATTTGACAGGGGGATAGACTTCAGTTTTTGTGCACTTGCTTCATCAATCATTACAGTAGGGCTGGCCCCAAATATTCTATTATTCGGGTATTCGTTTGTTGGGTATGTATTCGATTTCAATATTGGGATTCGAGTATTCGTTTTTTCACATTATG
>JAODLL010002881.1:0-12087 GCA_026546735.1 Forbesichthys agassizii | reverse complement strand
ATTATATATATATATATATATGCAGACCGCATCCACAGAAGTATACCTGGGCCTTTAGTCTTGAGAGGGGAAGCGAAGAGTTCAGAGGTCAGAGGTCATTAGTAACCCAGACCAGGGAACAGGATTGGTCAGACACAACATGATGACATGAGATACGCGGGGAGATAATGGTCTGTGGCGTGAAGTGGGCGGGTACCGAGATATGCTAATCTCAATTTGAGGCGACTACCAATGGGAGCTCAGGATACTTTGATTGACATTTCGGGTGGGAAATATCCAAGGCGACAGACACGCCCACGGCTACAACGCCATGGGCAGCGTGTTGATTGTTCACGCGGTTACGCTTCAGAGCCGGAGAGTGTGTTCACGTGCGCTGCCCTGTCACTGTAGATGCGGAGTGCAGTCCATTGGTCAGGACTCCTTCACTCATCTGTCATTGGACCTGCTGTCTGGAGGCAGTGTGAGCGAAGCACTGCAGCAGTACTTGAAGGTCAGTCAGTTAACAATGTGGCCGCCATGTTTACAATGTGGTCACCAGGTAAAAAATGATGTGGCCGCTATGTTCACAAGGTGGCCACGTTTACATTGTGGTCACCAGATTAAAAATGTGGCAGCCATGTTTACAATGTGGCCACCAGGTTTAAAATGTGACTTCCATGTTTAAAATGTGGCCTCCATGTTTACAATGTGGCCACCAGGTTAAAAATGTGACTGCCATGTTTAAAATGTGGCCGCCATGTTTACAATGTGGCCAGCAGCTATACAATATGGCCACCAGGTTTACAATATGGCTGCCGAGTTTACAATTTGGCTGCTGGTTTACAATATGGCCGTCAGGTATTTAGTAAATAATCGCAAAATTCCATTCACTCATAGCTGACTAATGTCTATGGCATTTTACAGCAAATTAGATTTAATGTATAGCTCGTACAGTAATAATAATAACAATAATAATAAATTCTACATATATATAACATTTCTAAGTCCTCAAAGCCGCTTTACAAAAAGCACATATGTAAACAGAGAAATCCTTCCTACAACCCCTTTAACTAAAGCTGTTCTCTGATTGGCTGTGCGCTGCAGGGGACCCAGGTGACGTATCGGTGCCAGTGTGGCTCTGACGACTCCTTCCAGCAGTGGTCCTTCCTGAGCCTGCCCAGGTGAGTGGCAGGCAGCATGGTCTCCATGGCGACAGTCTCCATGGAGACGCAGCTTACCACCGCTGCTCTGGACAGCTGACCTGTGACCTCCTCCTCCTCCTACAGCGTCCTGATTCTCCACCTGAAGCGCTTCACCTTCACAGCATCCAGTGAGGCTCAGAAGGTCCACGCCTGCGTGTCCCTGAGCTCGGAACTGGAGCTGACATCAGAGCTGACATCAGAGCTGACCTCAGAGCAGCTGACCCCAGAGCAGCTGACCCCAGACCAGCTGACCCCAGACCAGCTGACCTCAGAGCAGCTGACCCCAGACCAGCTGACCTCAGAGCTGACCTCAGAGCAGCTGACCTCAGAGCAGCTGACCCCAGACCAGCTGACCTCAGACCAGCTGACCTCAGAGCAGCTGACCCCAGACCAGCTGACCCCAGACCAGCTGACCTCAGAGCAGCTGACCTCAGAGCAGCTGACCCCAGACCAGCTGACCCCAGACCAGCTGACCTCAGAGCAGCTGACCCCAGACCAGCTGACCCCAGACCAGCTGACCTCAGAGCAGCTGACCCCAGACCAGCTGACCCCAGAGCTGACCTCAGAGCAGCTAACCCAAGAGCTGTCCTCAGAGCTGACCTCAGAGCTGACCCCAGACCAGCTGACCTCAGAGCTGAGTAAGTAGTTTAAATATTGAATATATACACGTAGTTTGGCTGCACAAATGTAGACCAATAGAACTAAATATCTATATCCAGATATATATACATATAAACTGCAGGCCTCCTACTGTTTACAGTTATTGTATTTGATTGTATTTCTCTATCTAATGCGAGCAGGCTACTGTGACTATGAAAGTACCTGTAAGGAAAAGTAGCGTAACTTGTAGCGTACTGTTAAACATCCCGTCCTTCTTAAAGACACTGGGAGCAAAGGCATCGACCAGGCAAGGCCAGATTGCAACATCGCCATGGTGAGGACAGGCATAACAACATAGACCATAAATGCTCAGAGAGAGGTGAAACGCACACAGCAGGTTACAGTTCAGGTGTCCATATCCATATATCTCCCATATAAGCGAATAACCTTGATAGCTGGTAGCTATAATAGCTAAGATAAGTCTTCCATTACATCTAATAGTATTCACATTGTTTGCTACGGGACGTTGGGGAGAGAGAGGGAACAAGCTGAATGTGTGTATTTGCCTGTTATGTAATGTTGTTGATGTTGGTACTGTATATGTATTTTATTCATATATTTATATTGTACCTGTGTTTATAGGACCCGCTTTAAAACCATATGCAATAGCTCAAGGGGCCCATGTTGCTCTGTATGCTTCTCAAATGTATTGTTACTGGAGCTATTTGTAATAACCTGTACAGGGGCTGAAACGCTGATTAATGTGTATTGTCCTAAAGGAAAACTCACATGTCAGTTACAGTAGCTGTGTCAGCCATTAACTGATGTGTTCGCGGCTTGTTTCAGAGAAGAAGCCGCTACACTCTGGTCAGCGTGGTTAGCCATCTGGGCTCCACAGTGGATGCAGGTAAACTAGGCTAGCAGGGACTCTGTGGTTGCAGGTAAGCTAGGCTAGCAGGGGCTTTGTGGAGGGAGGTAAGCTAGGCTAGCAGGGGCTTTGTGAAGGGTGGTAAACTAGGCTAGCAGGGACTTTGTGGTTGCAGGTAAGCTAGGCTAGCAGGGGCTTTGTGGGGGGAGGTAAGCTAGGCTAGCAGAGGCTTTGTGAAGGGTGGTAAGCTAGGCTAGCAGGGGCTTTGTGGAGGGTGGTAAGCTAGGCTAGTGGGAGCTCTGTGGATGCAGGTAAGCTAGGCTAGCAGAGGCTCTGTAGAAGGTGGTAAGCTAGGTTAGTGGGAGCTCTGTGGATGCAGGTAAGCTAGGCTAGCAGAGGCTCTGTGGAGGGTGGTAAGCTAGGCTAGTGGGAGCTCTGTGGATGCAGGTAAGCTAGGCTAGCAGAGGCTCTGTAAATGCAGGTAAGATAGGCTGCTTCACAGTGTCTCTGCTTCTGCTAGGGCACTACATCAGCGAGGGGGTCCTGGATGTTCCCCCGGGGCCTCTGGACAGGCCTGCAGGGGCTCTAGGCGGCTGCTGGCTCACGTACGACGACAGCAGAGTCATAGAGACCTCCGTACGATCCGTGTGTCAAAACCGCCAGCGGACTGCGTACCTGCTCTTCTACGAGCGACAGGTGAGATGATGGCACTGTCTGACTGTGAGGGTGCGAGTTTGATTCTGAAAGTTGGCCCGGTCAGCCTGGCCTTGCCTGACCATCATGATATGGTCTGGTATGTGAGAATCTGGAAGCCCTTAGTTGAAATGCATTCATCATAATTTGTTTGTGTCTAATACGTTTATATCTAAATTAATTCCTTACATGTATTATTACACAGTACATACAATACATACAGTATCTTTATCTCATTAAATCAGAATGAGTACCAGTGGAAACCAAAAAGTATGACATATACTCTGTTGTCGTCGTCATCTTCAGCTGGCCGTTGGAGCAGGGAGAGATCTAAAACATGCAGGGTCCCTTCAGGACCGGAGTTGAAAAATCCTGATGTAAACCTTAGCCAGCTATGGGAAATATAACTCCCCTCTCTTGTTTACATTATATCTTAAATGACATAGTAAAACAAATAACTTGAAAAATGTGAAGTAAACCCGTCCAGATAAAGGTTTTTTCTGTTTGTCTGGAGAGGTCCTGCAGTCAAAATCAACTTGATTTGGGTTTAAGTCATTGAACACCGAAGTGGTCAACATTTCCTCAATTGAAAGATGGCTTTTATTTCTAAGATGACTGAGGCAAGGGACTACAAAACTAAGGATAACAGGTTCAAATTGCAGTATTTGTTTGCGCTTCAAAACGTCAACTAACCCAACTAACGTCCTCAACTGAAAAAGGTGCCACTTTCATATACAACACAAGGAAATTGGGTATTTTTCTCACAATTCACAATGAATAAACATACATATTTGAGACCAAATTATCAACGATCAAGATCATTACAGAGAAGTTTAACTTCTCCATTGAGGTCTCCCCACACTGGTTTGTTTACTTTGCTTAATCATTGCCACAACCACATAATTTCCTTCGGGGGTACTGTACTATAGAAATTCTTCTGAAACTAGAATTTCTATAGTACCATATCATTCCCTAGTCATATACTGTAGATCCACGTGAACATAATATTTTCAGCACACACATACATTATCACACAAGATAGCGGACCACGAAGAGATATTTGGTGACTTGTACAAAACGTGTATTATCTTAGAATAGCTACCTATACGTTTAATGGTCAATATCGTGGTCTGATAGTTTACTGTTCTCTGGGCATGCTGACAAATGATCTGGTGTTTCTACAGGCTGTCTAAATGAGAACACAAACCAAGAGGTGGAGACAGCACTTCACAACACTTCCCAATGGCATTAAAGGAAGCGTTGTCTTTGTCTTTTTTCTGAGTTCATGCAACAACAACCTTCCTCCAGAATTAATTACTCTACCTTTAACCTCTAAGAAAGAAAAAAATGTTTTATTTATATTTTTTATATCAATATATAGAATAGTTTAGATGCCCAAGTTGTGCCAAACAGGCATTATGCTGTACATAGGAAAGGGAATCTGGATAACAAATACTACTTTAGTCCACTAAAAGAGGCTAGGTGAACACAATGCAGCCTTTAGCCATTAGATGTACCCACTGCATCATCAGATTCTACCTTTGTGCACAGTATACATGGTAGTGGCCAAATAAAGAGTCTGCCTGTCATATCCTTCTAAAACCTTTGTAGAATACGTGTTCTTTGTGGAATTTTTATTAACTTTGGAATAGTTGTAGTCAGGAGTTGCAGAATGAGTTCAGTGTAAACCTTTTGCATGTGATCATTGGTATTATGGTGTTATTCACTTTTATTACAGTACAGTACATTTTAGGCGTGGATGAACATTCACTTCTCCTTTGGTTCTTTACAATATGTTCAGGTGTAGTAACAGTCACAATGTTACTGACACTGGACATCTATTACCTGAGCTCTTACCTACCCACAGAGCCCACTATTATGCATATTGGTCTAATAGTTGTGGAGCTATTATTGATTCATTTTGAGTATGTCTGTCAGGCAAACTAAACCTCCCAGCACCCTAGGGCCTAAGAGGTAAAGGGAGGTTAGTGGTTGTAAGGTAATGCACTTTTTGTCAAATTCAGCAAATATCTCCTCACGGTCTGTTAACCGCTTTTTAACAATGGCCATTTTTACCATTGTTAACAATGGTACCATTGTTAACAATGGTACCATTGTCACGTCAAGTTTATTTACAGTATTTGAGCTCTTAAAGGTACAGTTAGCTATTGCAAGCTAATTTGTAAGCTAATACACATTTTGTGAAATAATTTCGCTATCTTACCGTTCTCTGTGCATGTCGAAAAAATGATCTGATACACAGCCCTGGCTCCGTAAATACGAACATAAACAAAGTGGAGAAAGCCGCTCATATCAGCAATGCCATAGGTACTACGCTTTGCTTCACAATGTGTTTCAATGTGTGGAGTGACGCCGTAGACATTATTAGGAAGGGTTCTTGAAAATGACTAACGCTGCCTTTAGAAACAAACAACATTCCCTAAACCTGCTCCTTCCCGCGGGCAGGGAAAATCTTCCATTAAAAACCCCATGGGGAAAAAAGTAAGAAAACTTGGGAAGGGACCACGCAGGAAGAAATCCACCCTTTCAGGACGGTTAAGATGCAATAGGTGTTGCTATAGCAAAAAGAATTAGCACGAAATGTGCCGTAAATAATAACTGACATTGTAGAAATGGGGGAGGAGCAGATTAAGGGGGTGTTGTTTGTTTCCATGTGAAATGTAGGTTGTAAAGCCCTTTGAGACTGCAATGTGATTAAGGGCTGTATAAATAAAATTGAATTGAAGTAAGTTTAGTAGGTTATGAGTTGTCCATCAAATGGTGTATTGAGAGAGGCCACAGGAGATTTGTCCGAGGTCTGGGGATGTGTCCTTGTAGGCTACTAATCATGACTAGGTCCGCTCAACTACCATTGCATCTGTAGACCTATGCTACCCCTAATCAGAGGACATGCAGCCCCTGCCATCAACGCATTGTCCCTCTGACGTCATCACTGGGCAGGAGCCGTACCATTCACGCAGTTTCCAGGACCTTGACAACAGCAGCTCCCATTCTTCAACTTCAACATAATTAAGCATTTCTTAAACTGATACACTAAAGTGGGCTTTCATTTCTAAGAGAAAACATCAATATCCACTGAAAATAATGCTGGCTCTGTAAATCACTGGAGAAAAGCTAAATGACCTGATTGTATTTGGCGTGACAATTTAGGGAAGTCAACTTCAAGTTGTCCCTTTAGGATTAGATATTAAACTGTTACATCAGCAATAAATTATAGGGATCGTCAAAGTTCTGCAGAACTTATCTTTTACTCAGTATGATCATAAAGTCAATAAAAGGTAAGGTAAGTATGGACAGCATCTGTCTGCTGTGAGACTCAAAAAGCATGTTGTGCATTCTGTGTACATGTTCATTTATGACTATAACAGCCTGTTTCACACTGTGTGTTTATTGTGGGGAGCAGAGCTTCTTGTAACCCAATAATAGTTTTCATTCCATACCAAGCTCTCTTTAAGTTGTTATTAGGCCTACTGCTTAGCTCTAACCTGACATGCAAGATTAATTGTTGTCTCCATCTGGGAAACCATAGGCCTACATTGAAACTGTTTGTAAAGGGCAGGTACTTTCAAAGAAATACCTGGCAGTTGATTGGATGAAACTTCTAGTGGTTTTCGCTGTCAACAAACCTAAACCACGCTCGTATATAAACACGACGCTGATTGGTAAATTCAGTTGCTACTCGGACACAATGATTCCCAGGCCTTCTAGACTGACTCGCATGGCGAAATACAACTGAAGCCTCACGAGATCAGAATAGTCTCGCGAGGCTTCCTCAGCTCTGCCTCCATCTTACAACTTCATTAAATGCATCTTTCCTTTTACATATCAAACCCTCATATCTTTGGAAAGCCTTGGTAGGAATAACAGACCGCTAGGAGATTAAGGTGCACACTCATCTGTTACCATCAACACCAGATGAGTCCGCCTTACCGACCTGTCCTCCGAGGTTGAACATTAGCCAGGATAATTGATGTCAGCAGAGGAATGTGATTCTGTAGTTGTTGCTTCCTGATGCTTCCTGATACGATGACGCACACGTCCCCTCTTTCCTCATCTACTGACATACCACGGCTTTCCTAAATTGTTTCCTATTGTCCCAATAGATCATTCCTGTTGTTATCCACCGAAGAAGAACATGGTTGTTTGATTCCATTGTAATCCTAAAAACAACGCACTCATAGCCCATACCCTCCTTCATTGGTGCCGGAGACAATTGTAGGTGGGGGTACCAAACTGACCAAAAGGTCTGTAAGACTGAAAGTGTGATGCTGTGATTGGCCTACTGCGATGTTTATAACGCCATAGTAACAAGAATCCACACTGGTTAACATGCCTATAATCCCTGGTCAACAACACACACCATTAGATATTATTAGATACTATCTCCCAACTAAACAAATAAAGATGTAAACCGCTCTCTATCTGAAATGTCCTTGTCCAACTCTACAATACACAGGGTGGACTTAAGCTTTTAGAAGGGAACATGCCTAAGCAAGCGGAGCGATACCAGCATAAACACACAGGAATCCATATTGATGAGAGGATTCCTGGCCTGTTTTAAATGGCTAAAACCTAGATAATGATACATAGTGAAAGTTTGGATGTTCAAATAAAACAATGGGCAAATTATGTGACATGCTTTTGTGAAAATACCACAGATGGAAAGATAGAAACAACCGAAGGAACTCCTGCTGCCCCCACAAGCAGCGCCCAGTCAAGTTAAGGGAAAGGTGTTTATGTTCAGTTATGTCATATGATATATCAACAGCATCTTGCAGCATTACTGACCTTTAAATATAGACCTACTTCTATTCATCGCTTGTCAGTTCTCTGTTGGCCTACTTTTAATCATATTTTGTGCATTGTTTTATAAATATTACAAACATGAAATATTTGTATACTATTATTTGTTCTGGCTTGGATCTGATTTTTCCCATCTAGGCTTTTCTCAGTAGGTGATTGTATCCAGATGGCCACTGAATACATTTGATTGACTTTGTCGTGTAGGATATAGTATATTACAACAGTTTTATTGCCAAAGAACCCTGCAAATGTCTTGGCAAATAGGAACTAGACCAACACTAGTATGTTTCCTGTCAATCATTGGCCATTGATGACATAGCATGTGACAACCTATGGTGACAGAAGGGTATTATTATAGCCTTGGGATGGGCTACGCACCAGAATGCATGCATATCTATGTCATATCTTTCCTAAGTTGACCCACAAGCAAGGTAGGTTTCTTCTTGTTATATCAGATGCATTGTTGAAGTTTACTCATTAACCTTATCTTATTATGGTGGTGCCTTGAAATATAGGTTACTTTTTCCTAACATTGTTTTGATTCAACAGTCCTGAAACAACCTGCTTATAATTCCTATAGATAGTTTTAAGTGTTTTTTGTGATGTGCTTCTAATTTTCCCAGGCTGCTTAAAATAACCTAAATGTCTTGTAATTGTCAATAGTAAAGTTCTGATACAGAAGAGCCTGGCATATCTCATTATGTAACTCAAGTATGTTGTAAGATTGTGGGTAGATGCGAAATAAACAAACTTCCACCAGTCTTTATCAACAGTTTTTATCAGTTTAGTTAACTTTGCAATATTTTCTTTGAACAAATGTATAACAAACCATCAACTAACAATACAAGTAAGCAACAATTACACAGTAAGGCCTACTATTTAAATAATTGAATGAATTAACCTTTTAAAAGATAACTCTCATGACAGGTTGTTTTGTGGTTAAAAAGGGCTACTGCTATGTTAATTTAAGTAGTTCAAAAGTGCACTTAACCAAACTTCTGACCCTCAATGTATATGGTCGGTGTCACAGACATCGAGTAAATCTAATCCAAGATTGCAATAAAAATGCAATGATCTACATTACAAAAACGTTGTTAGTCTAGGTCTGACGCTGGACTAGGTTTAATCACTGTCTGTGAACCCTGCTCGTAGTGTTCTTGACTCAGTGTTACACTGAAGTTTGACATGAATTCATCCTTTGTTTGTGCGTGGTGTAGACTACATTATAGAATTGTTCCCATATAGACTAGGCTATAATAGAATTGTTCCCCAATAGGCTGGGCTATATCATCAATAACTTCCCAATAACCAAACTGATCGTGTGTTGTGCAACAATATTTCATATCTCTGTAGCGGCTGTTGTTCTCGCAGGGGAGTTTACTTTAATACAAAGTATTGTTTTTGTTTTTTGTAAACACAAAGTGAGTGGCAGGCAAGAGGTTTGTGGAAACTCAAAAACATGCCGATGGACACTACTATGATAACGGCGGCCGCCATGGAGGATTCCCGCAGCAGCGGCACCGAGCTGCCGAAGACGTTGCGGCTGACGTTGTTGTCCATCTATGTCCTCGTGCTGGTGGGGGGGGCAACTAGCCTATCACTGATTATCACCAACCTGAAGTTCAACATCAGGTCTGTCACCACGACAGCGGTCATCAACCTCATCATCGCTCACAGCCTCTTCCTTCTCACGGTACCCTTCAGAATATACTTCTACGCCACTAGCAACTGGCAGCTGGGGCCACAGTTTTGCAGGTGAGCGGCAGTAGAGCAGAGGTGTCTGCGGGTTTCCTTGCTACTGTGTAGGCCTAGATAGACAAAACTAACGAAATGTGTCCAATAACATCAGCATTTTACAGATAAGGATCAGGACCACGTGAAAAATAAATCATAATTCTGAGATTAATACGGACTTTAAATTAAAAACTCTAATACATTTTGAACATATGGCCCTAATCCTTTTCCCTAGTATTTCCTCCCACAGTCACCACCACATCATAATAATAGAGCAACCCTTTGTTTCAGATATCTGGAAACCACAGGGTGGCATATATGATCAGAAACCATAAATGTAAAATAGTGGAATCAGATTACTGGTTTCTTATAAAAATGTATTTATTAGATTATTACTTCTAGGACTACTTTGAAATATAAAACGGAAGTTTGGAGCAGAAAAATAATTTTATTTTATTAACTTTCAATTGACGTGTCAATAGGCGTCAATAATTGACATTTTGTTTTACCTTAATCTGACCCCTTGAACAACATAAATCGTCACAAAAAAAATACTTAAAAAGATTTGGCACGCCAATGTAGTAAATGGCGTTGGATGTAATCTAAAAGTAATGGAAAGTAATCAGATTATAGGTTATTCATATTATCATAGCATATTATATATAATATTTCATATCGAAGGTACGAAGCAACGGAAGGCAGATTGCATCTAACCAGAAATGCTTAATCAGGAATTAATGACAAATGATACAGTAGTATATACGCAAGGTAATGAAATGATATGAAATATGGTTCCTGTCTACAGGTATGTACAGATTATGAACAGGTAGATAAGACATAAAGGGGAACACACTAAAAGAGAAAAAACTAATACATGTATAGGATTTTATGATAGGAAGTATTGACCGCTGTCTAAATAAAATCTCACGACATCTGCAGGTGTCATGCAAAAAGGTGATCTGCTAAAAAGTGGTTTGTTAAAAGCTGATTTCTGTGTCCACGAGAACACACAGAGCCCTATGTTCTAACCAATCTAATCACTTACCAGAATGCATCTATTTAAAGTGAAAACGGGTGGGTGTGGTTACAGCGCCTTCTGGTGACACACCCCCATCGCTTGAGAACCGATAATTATAGTTATATTTTCACGCTTTTGAAACGTAATTTTAGATACTTATCGACTTTTTTATTAATTAAAATTCGCTGGGTGGTTAATATTACCTTTTTCTTTGGTGTGACAAACTCAAAACACAAATGTCTGCTTTACACAATCTTTAATTCCCATTTATATCCGGAAACGATTTTAAGGCCCCGATTAGATGTACAATAGCTGATTCCTATATCATAATCAATTAGTTTTTTTTTCACATTCATTTTCACATTATCCACCCTTTTACACTTGTATTTAACAGTAGGATATGCTACTATGGGTTAAAGCTACTGTAAAGCTGTGGTTTAAGCAGTAGCTTTGTGAATACACGAGTTTCTTGGAGACGGGTTCAAATCCAGCAGGTGGGGATTTTCAATGCGTTCAAATATTTCATTCTCACTAATTTCTTGTCTCTACCATCTGTCCTGTCCAATAAAGAAGAAAAAGTATATAAAAAAAAACACCTGAATGTTTAATTACTTTACTAAAAAAAAAGTGATATCAGTGATCGCCAGGGACATCACTAGTTTGATAGAACGTCATTTTATCATAGGCTATTTTGAACAAGAAGTAGGCTATACAATCTATAATAGGCTAGTTATTTAGCAGGTGGCTAAGTGTGATGACAGTGAATCATGTGTTTGTTTCTAAATGGTGGAGCTAGTTGAAGCGATACAAACGGTCACCGCACCGATTGGTTAATAAATACTGCTCCTATAAGTTTTATTGGTCTAGCTGGTTCAAAACCCCGCTAACTCCTCACCAAATGTAGAATATTTAAACTTTTATGTGCATCTAAAAAATGCTCGAAGGGCTGCACCAGAAAAATGAGCATGCCAGGCGTGGCGTAGCATAGCCGTAGCATAGGAAAACAATGGCATTGCAGGCGATGCGTTTCTAGCAACGCCTCTCTGTGTGATCGGAGCCTAAAGCGCTTTGAGCGACCGTAAGGTTGCAATAGCGAAGCTTCCTTTCAATATTATGGTCCGCGTCTATGGAACACTCTTCCTGAGGACCTGAGGGCAGCTGGAAATGTG